>CAUYLG010032308.1:0-13896 GCA_963573385.1 Cacajao melanocephalus
CATGGGGGATCGGTTTACGGATGAGGAAGTGGATGAGCTGTACAGAGAAGCACCTATTGACAAAAAGGGGAACTTCAATTACATCGAGTTCACACGCATCCTGAAACATGGAGCAAAAGACAAAGATGACTGAAAGAACTTTAGCTAAAACCTTCCAATTACGTTGTCTTACTCTGTTTTATTTCTCAGACACTTTCCTCACCCTCATAGAACCTGTTGCATGCGACTTAGTTTCACAGCTTTGCCTCTTTTTTTTGATGTATTTATTCCAGACCTTTCTGCCACTTAGTACTTGTATAATCAGACTGGAAATGGGGATGAGGGTGTAAATTGTATTGAAAAAGAGATCGCGAATAAAAATCAACAAATGTGAAAGCCCAGGAAAATATATTCGTATTTCTGGTTTTGCTGGATTTTTACATTTTTATATAATAAAAATGCTATTTTGAAATAAAGATTATGCTGACTCAAATGCAGTGTAATGGCAACTTAAACAAATGATTGGTAGGTGGGGGTAGTCCTTTTTTCAGGTTTTCAACTTCATATGATTAAGGTTTTATGGTAAAATTGATTTTTCACATATATGAGACTGTTCTTCAGAATTTTTAAGTACCCTTGAACATTATTATGCAGTAAAACCTAGTTATGCCTTTGTTTCTTTCATGCTTCTAGTCAGATGTTTACACTGTTAAATGATAGAATGTATCTGGGAAAACATTAAACACTGCATTCGTCTAAGATTCTGAGAAGAGGCAAAGTTCTGAAGATTAGTTATTGTACATTTTCTATATATGAAGCATTGGCACACACAATTTTTATTGAATCCCAGCAACCTTATGGGATTTTTATTAGTCCTGTATTTCAAGTTGGAGGACTTAGCTCAGCATAGTTGAGTAGCTGATCAGGGTCACTGTTGGGACGTGAGAGTTGGAATTCCAACCTAGGGCACTTAACTTCAGAGCTCACAGTCCTGGAATCACGATACTGTATGAAAAGCCCTAAATGCCTAAAAGAGTCAAAGACATTTCTGTTCTATTATGACATAATTCTGTAGTCATTATTGAAGTTTAAAATAATCTTGTAATTATTGGAACAGGATTTCTCTATCCCAGGTTAAAAAAAAAATACTATTTTATGTTTGAAGGCAGTTCATGAAATAGACTAGAAAAGAGCCAAAAGCCAAGGCTGCTTGAGCTCTTTTAGAATCTTCAAGGCCAAGCAATACGAAAATGAAGAGAAAAATCTAAAAAAGGAAAACATCTGTTTTAAAGAATTACGTAACATTCAACACTGATTTTCCCTTCTGTTGGTATTTTATCTGCTTAACATCAAAGCATTTATATGTTGTTTAATATTGGTGCTTTACAACTTGGTGCAGTAGACTGGGCTGTCTTCACTTGCTAACAATTTTCCCAGGCTTCCTTTTATCATTAGAATGAGGGAGCTTTCCCATTTGTTACCTACTCCTCTTGGTCGCTGAGGTATCAGTTCTACTTTTTATTAATAGACCTGAAGTTTAGACTGAAGCTCCTGCCCAAGACCTCACAAATACAAGAATCCGCATCTGGCTCTTTTTTCCACTTAGAAGCTTAAAGTCACCACAAAGTGTCACAAAACCAGGTGGAGAATCACTGTGTGTTTCACAGGAAACAGAAGAATATGGTGGGATAATCTTGATCATTGTTGAACCACTGTCAGTCACCTGTTATGTGTCCAACACTGTTGTAAGGGTTGGGAATAATGGCTGGGTCGGACAAGGCTGCTGCCCTTGTGGGACTGCATTCTCTGCTGGGAGACAATCCATGTGCAATATCAGGTAAGTGCTGTGCAGAGAAGAACTGGCCACGCATGACAGAGGGCGGTCAGGAAAGGCCTCTGAGGGGCTAGTTAGATCTGAATGACAGGAAGGAGGTCTGGGCCCCATAATATGAAGATCAGGGTGAGGCTGTTCACTCCAAGGCACGCATGGCAGGAGCATCAGGAGAGCACATGGATGATATGAGTCCAGAGAGCGTATTTGGGGCGGAGTCCAAGTGTGACATGCGGGGAAGAAAGGCGATTTACATTTTTAAAATCAGTGTTGCTGCTGTATCTAAAATGGAGGGGCATGAGGAGAAGCAAGAAGGCCAGTGTGGAGGCTGTTGCCATTGTCCAGGTGACGGGGCAGCGTGGACTCAGGCAGCAGGGGAGACGGCTGTAAAACACCTCTCCGGTCCTACCTGTTTCCTCCCCTCCAGCTCAGCCTTGTTTCCATCTCTGGCATAATCGTAACTGTGCTTATTCCATTACTCTGCTTAAAGCCAGATTTTAAAAATTGAGAGAAGAAAAGTTTTGAAGATTAAAAACAAACAGTTGTTTCTCTACTGCCTTATGTTTACCCGACACACTGTTCTGTTTCATCTATATTATTTGTTAGGAGTGTTGTGGAGTCCAGTAGTGGAAGGCATCTGGGCCAAGACCTTGTTTCTTTTTGGTGTCCAGTAAATATTATTAATGATGACAATGAAAACTCTACTTATTATCTTTCTCCTTTTGAGAACCACACAGTGACAGTCTCCTAAGTTCATGGTTGATCCCGTGGCCATCGCAGTGAGAATATCCGTGTGTGTGTGTGTGTGTGTGTGTGGTCACATAGTGAAAATGTACTGAGTATTCACTACGTACTAAGCACGTTACACAACTGCCCTTTGAGGTAGGTTGGTGTTTGTTTGAGACAGAGTCACTCAGGCTGGAGTGCAGGGGCACAATCTTGGCCCACTGTAACCTCCACCTCCCGGGTTCAAGTGATTCTCATGCCTCAGCCTCCCAAGTAGTTGGAATTACAGGTGTGCACCACCACACCTGGCTAATTTTAAATTTTTAGTAAAGATGGGATTTCACTATGTTGGCCAGGCAGATCTCAAACTCCTGGCTTCAAGTGATCTGCCCACCTCGGCCTCCCAAAGTGTTGGGATTACAGGCAGGAGCTACCTGAGGTAAGTATTTTTATTATCCTTGTTCTACAAATGAAGGGTCAAGGGGCAGGGAAGTAACTTCCCAAAGTTAAACAGGGAGTAAGCAGTGAGGTGGTCACCTGAACCCAGGCAGCTGTGCTTTTCACCTCGAGTTTCTTACCGTCATGGACCAGTTTTACAAGCGTTTGTTATTGTGTTTGATCCTCAGAACTCTAGGAAGTGGATAAAGTAGGCAGTCATCCCACTTCACAGATGAGATTACTGAAGTTACCTGACAAGCTCAACTTTATATAACTAAAGAAGCTATAGAAGCGTCTAGTTTCTAACCTCTTTGACCGAGATGGGTGCTTCTCATTATATCTATAATTTCCTAATTTAATAATTAGCACCTGTAGCCTGATCAGAATGTCTCACAATGAATATCTTTAATATTATCTATACTGAAAAGCAGCAATTGTATCAATTTGCATCTCAAAATTGATATATATTAAAATATAAGAAACAGAAATATCAAATTATATTTCTTAAAATTTAAGAAACACCGTTTTTGAAATAGAAACAAACTACTGAAAAATCTGGTGTAAGAAGGTCCCTTAGAAACATCATCTGGGAAATCTGAATGAAGATATAAAGGTTGATCACATACTAAAATCTCAAGAAAAGGTTTCTTTTATAGAAATATGATGAAGATGATGGATTGCACATGTCACAGTCTCTTAAGTGGATCTTTTTTTTTTTTAAAGAACAGTTGTCATACGCAATTTTACAGACGATAACTAGAAGTGTCACTAGGTGGCACTATTGTTCTTAGTATAGTACCGTCTTAACCCATTCCCTAATGAATTTGAGATCAAGCAGTCAAATCATGAGTATGAAGACATTATTCCAGTAATGCTGTAACTTTGCCAAAGTTGTTTCTTAAATAGTTGATGAAAAGTGTTTACACCATTCATGAACCCCAAATGTAGGGAACAATCTCTAGGACTCCTTTTTACAAATATCAATGGCAAATTCCCTTCCCCTTTTCCATCCCCTTCGTCTTTTCCTCCCCTTTTTTTTCCTTCCTTCCTCCCTTCCTTCCTTCCTTCCTTCCTTCCTTCCTTCCTTCCTTCCTTCCTTCCTTCCTTCCTTCCTTCCTTTCCTTTTTCCTTCCTTCCTTCCTCCCTCCCTCCCTCCTTCCCTTCCTCTCTCCCTCTCTGCCTCTTTCCCTTTCACCCTTCCTCCTTCCGTCATTCATTTACAAGCATTTATTGAGTGCTTGGAAGGTGCCAGCAACTCAGCTTGCCTCCAGCTGCTTTTACACCAAAGTAACGACCTTTGTTGATCGTAAGATCATAGGCTTTGCAGTGACAAGACCAGACTTCCTCCACTTACTGACTTGAACAAGTCATTCTTATTACCATTCATACCCACTGGCTATGTATGAAAATACTTTGTAAAATTATGTTTTATATAGGAATGCTATTATTATTACCTCAGGAAAGTTGAGAACTATATCTATTGTATTTCTAGATAATATACTCTTATCAAAGCACCTAAGTTGATTAAAATCAGCTCTAGCACAAATGACTATGAGACAGTTTCTTTTTTTTTTTTTCCTTTGAGATGGAGTCTCACTCTGTCTCCCAGGCTGGAGTGCAATCGCATGATCTCGGCTCACTGCAACCTCCGCCTCTCAGGTTCAAGCAATTCTCCCACCTCAGCCTCCCAAAGTGCTGGGATTACAGGTGTGAGCCACCGCGCCAGACACAGCTTCTTAATGTAGCTATTCCCTGCCTCTTAGAAATATATGTGAATAAAAAATGAATTAGGTAAACTCGAGTGCTTTAGTAGAAAGGTACTAAAAGTATTTTGTGAGATGTGTATGAATGGGTGTATTTAAATATAAAAAATTGTTCTAACACATCTTGCAGGAGACTAGCCTAATCTTTTACCAGCCGCACTTGACTGCAATTGATTGTACTGCCAGGAAACAGCCTTCCTTTCAGATACTCATTCTAAATTAATCATTGATGATGATTCACATTTCCTCGTGGACACTGGTAACTAGCACAGCAAAAACCAATCTGAAGACCTTTGTCTACTCACATTTTTAAACAATCTGAGTGTAAATTGAGATTGGCTCATTTGGGAGGTTGTGCTTACTGTACTTTTCTCAAGTAATCTTTTCATACAATCTATTCAGTTCTTTCTTACTGAAGTGTACGTTACATCTGAGAGGCGAGGGTGATAGGAAAACTAGGACCCTTCTCTCTGGGCGTGTTTTAACGCCCAGCACTTTGGAAGGACGTAATGAATGTGAGTTCTCTTCCATTACCAGGTGCTAAACAGCTGTTCAGGAGTTGCGACTAACCGGTGTCTAACAGCTCACTGAAGAGGTCAAAGAGAGCGTTTAGAAATCCTTGCTCTGACAGTGACGCATGTTCTTTCAGTGCTAGCGCTGATTGCCTTCATACCAGCCAATCACACAGCTGAGAACTCAAGAAAAAGAAAAACTTCGATTTGAAGGGTTTTATATGAAAAATATCCAGGCTTTCCTGATTATTTTACAGACAAGCTAAAGAAATTCAGTAGATTACCTGTGTTTCATCCCTGCCAGATGATAAACAATTGGCAGCAGGGGCCACTTGCTGAAAGGCAACTTGAGAGGTAAATTCTCACTTCTCAGATTGGAAGACTAAGGCCCCAAAGCCTCCAGAACTAGCCTCTGACTTAATCCAGGCTTCATCTCAGCCACTGAGGTCTCACCCAGTTTATCAGCTGTGGGCTCAGCCTGCCCTACCCAACTCCAGAGCCTTTCTTTTTGTTTTTCAATTGCCCTTGAGTTCTCCACTGCTCTTCTCCTCTTCCCCCTGGGTATGAAAACACTGTGGATGTCAATATCCAAACCTAGGCTGTAAATATGAAAAGACAGGGATCTGTAAACAGAGAAGCAAGCAGGGAATAAGGCCTGCATTCATGGGAATAAACTCGGCAATCCTAGAAAATTTGCCATTCAGAATGGCAAATTTTAATCAGTGGTGCTGAGAAACTTCCCAAGCAAAACAAGTTTGTGTCTCTCTGCGGTGAGCCTCTCTCCTTGCCTCATTTCTGGTCTTAGTTCCCAGGTCTAAGGGAGCTAGGGGATATTCACAGCACAGTCCTTGAACAATATCACTTTTATATAACTTTTTCCCTCCCTCGCTTGTGAGTCTGGCTATTTCTTTTCCTGTTAAAAGATAAAAAGAGTCTGCAACCCCAAACTGTTCACAGAACACCAACCGAACAAGAGCAGGAATGCCCCTTTATCTGATGGGCTTGCCACACAGAGCTGCAGACGCTGAGTTGCCTGGCAGATGGGAAGCGAGTCCCTCCTGCCCTGTGGATGGGAGGGGTGGAGGACAGCCCACTGTCAGTCCACAACGGCCACGCTGGAGAGACCTGCAGATCCCGGCTGGCTGCGCAAATCCAGGCTCGTTGTCAGGCTGGCAGCATTGGCCGGGGCTGAGTGAATCAAGTGAAACAGAGGGCAAATGGATTCACCAAGTTATTACCACAAGGAAACAGACAAGAAAATTTAAAAGATGAAAAACAAGCTCTTCTACTCTCCATAATCATGGAGATGGAAAATATTAGATTCTTGCTTATCTTTTCACTGTGTATCTGTGTTTTTATGCATATGATTTTTGTTGTGATTTTTTCTTTTTGGCCTCATATGTTGCACGTGTCTGTCATGTTACCTCCACCACTTTGCTACTTTACTTGAATATGTGAAAACAGACCTCAATTTTGAAACTCTTTTATGACACATTTTTCTTTTATTTGAAGAGGTGCGTTTGATTTAGAAAATACAAAGGCACTGTCCTACTTTCTTTGTACCTGGGCTAAATTGGACACAGGTGTCAAAAGTACCTCCTCACCTGTGAAAGAGACACTGATAACAGATTGAGGGCAGATGGGCCGGCCGTGAGGACCTGAGGTGCAGGCTGGGGTTGTCCAGGCCAGGGAAGTGTGAGTCAGGGACAAGTATGTGTTCCAGCTTTTGTACTTGTGTCACAGAAGTCAGAAATAACAAGCAGATAGGGGAATCTGTCCCTTTGGTTTACAATGGAGCCCAGGTAGAGTCCATACTGTATTTAGAAATCAATTCATATATATGTGTTCCATGCATGTGTACACATATGTGTTCATGCAGCCATCAATCAAACATCTCTGGAAAGACCCACCAGAAGCTGGTTGCTGTTGTGGTGGGAATTTAGTAGCCATGGGCCAGGGGTGAGAGGAAAACTTAATTACATTGTAAACACTTTATTTTTAAAATTTTAGAATGTGTGCCTGCATTTCTCATTAAAACAAAAACATCTGATAATCACCTTAACTAAAGGATATATTATCTTAATGTATCTTTGTCTAGTTTTGGTATCGGGGTAATACTGGCCTTGTAGAATAAGTTTGGAAATACTTCCCTCTCTGTTTTTCAGAATAGTTTGAGTAGGATTGGTATTAGTTCTTCTTTAAATGTTTGGTAAAATTCAGGAGTGATGCCATTAGGTCCTAGGCTTTTCTTTACTGGGAGACTTTTTATTATGGCTTTGATCTCATCATTTGTTATCAGTCTGTTTAGCTATTGGATTTTTTTCATGGTTCAATCTGGCTAGGTTGTATGTGTCTAGGAATTTATCCATTTCTTCAAGTTTTCCAATTTATTGGCAGAGAGTTGCTCATAGTAACCTCTAATGATCCTTTGTATTTCTGCAATATTCGTTGTAATATCTCTTTTTTAATTTCTAATTTCATTTATTTGGGTCTTCTCTCTTTTTTTCTTAGCAAGTCTGGCTAAGACTTTTCAATTTCCTTCTTAATTTTTTTATTAGGCTGGGCGTGGTGGCTCACGTCTCTAATCCCAGCACTTTAGGAGGATCCTTAGGAGGATCACCTGAAGGCAGGAGTTCAAAACCAGACTAGCCAACATGGTGAAGCCCCATCGCTTTTAAAAATACAAAAAGTGGCTGGACGTGGTGGCAGGTGCCTGTAATCTCAGCTATTCAGGAAGCTGAGGAGGGAGAATCGCTTGAATCTAGGAGGCAGAGGTTGCAGTAAGGTGAGAACGCGCCACTGCACTCCAGCCTGGACGAAAGAGTGAAACTCCATCACAGACACACACACACACACACACACACACACACACACACACACAATTATTGACCCACTGGTTATTCAGGAGCACATTGTTTAATTTCCATGTATTTGAATCTGGGAGGCAGAGTTTGCAGTAAGCTGACAAAGTGCCACTGCACTTCAGCCTGGACGAAAGAATGAGACTCCATCACACACACACACACACACACACACACACATATATATACACACACACAATTATTGACCCACTGGTTATTCAGGAGCACATTGTTTAATTTCCATGTATTTGAATCTTGGAGGCAGAGGTTGCAGTAAGCTGAGAACAGACCACTGCACTCTAGCCTGGGTGACAGAGTGAGACTCCATCACACACACACAAATGCACACACACAATTATTGACCCACTGGTTATTCAGGAGCACACTCTTTAATTTCCATGTATTTGTATAGTTTCCAAAATTTCTCTTGATTTCTAGTTTGATTCCACTGTGGTCAGAGAAGATGCTTGATATGATTTCATTTTTTTCAATTTTTAAAGATGTGTTTTGTGACCTAGCACATGGCCTATCCTTAAGAATGATCTATGTGCTGAGGAAAAAAATGTGTATTTTGCAGCCTTTGGATGAAATGTTCTGTAAATATCTACTATGTCCATTTGGACTATAGTGCAGATTAAATCTGATGTTTCTTTGTTGGTTTTCTGTCTGGATGATCTGTCCAGTGCTGAAGGTGTGGTATTGAGGTCTCCAGCTATTATTATATTGGGGTCTATCTCTCTCTTTAGTTCTAATAATATTTGCTTTATATATCCGGGTGTTCCAGTGTTGGGTGCATATCTATTTACAATTGTTATACCCTCTTGCTGAATTGACTCTTTTATCATTATATAATCAACTTCTTTTTCTCTTTTTATAGTTTTTTATTGAAATCTATTTTGTTTGATATAAGTATAGCTACCCCTGCTTTTTTCTGGTTTCCATTTGCATAGAATATCTTTTTCCATCTCTTCATTGTCAGTCTATGTGTGACTTTATATATGAAGGCTGTTTTTTGTAAGCAACAAATCATTGGGTCTTGTTTTTTAAGATCTATTAATATTAAATCACTATCTTTTGATTGGAGAATTTAGTCCATTTACATTCCGTGTTAAGAATGAATTTCTGCCATTTTGTTGTTTGTTTTCTGGTTGTTTCATAGTCTTCTCTTTCTTCTTTCCTTTCTTCTTATCTTTCTTTAAGTGAAGGTGATTTTCTCTGTGTTATGTTTCAATTATTTCCTGCTTTTCATGTTGTGTATGCTTTTTGATTTGAGGTAACCATGAGGTCTACAAATATCTTATCACTAGTCTTCTAACTGATTATTTTAAATGGATGATAACAGTGATTACATAAACAAACTAATAAGCAAAGACAAAACTAATAAAAACTCTACACTTTAACTCCATTTCCTGCTTTTTAACTTTTTGTTGTTTCTATTTATGTCTTATTGTACTATGTCTTGAAAAGTTGTGGTTATTTTTGATAGGTTCATCTTTTTGTCTTTCTACTCAGGATGTGACTAGTTTACACACCACAATTACAGTGTTATAATGTTCTGTTGTTTGTTCTTACTATTATCACCAGTGAGTTTTGAACCTTCAGATGATTTCCTATTGCTCTTAATGTCTCTTTTTTTCAGATTGAGGAACTCCCGTTAGCAGTTCTTATAAGACAGGGCTGGTATTGATGAAATCCCTTGACCTTTTTTTAGTCTGATGGGAGACTCTTTATTTCCCCTTCATGTTTAAAGTATATTTTTGTTGGACATACCATTTTAGAATAAAAGTTTTTTTCCTTCAGTACTTTAAATATCTCACACCACTCCCGCTTGGCCTGTAAGGTTTCCACTGAGCAGTCTGCTGTCAGATGTTTTGGAGCTCCATTGTATGTTATTTGTTTCTTTCTCTTGATGCTTTTAGGATCCTTTCTTCATCCTTGACCTTTGGAAGTTTGATCATTAAATGTCTTGAGGTAGTCTTACTTGGATTAAATCTGCTTGGTGTTCTGTAACTTTCTTGTACTTGAATATTGATATATTCTCTAGGTTTGGGAAGTTCTCTGTTATCATTCCTTTGAATAAACTTTCTATTCTGATCTCTCTCTTTACCTCCTTTTTAAGGCCTATAACCCTTATTTGAACTTTTTGAATTACAGATGCTTGATGTCCATCTAGTCCACGTTAAATCCAGAAAGCATCTAGGTAATGCAAGAGACATGGTGGAAGCTAAGAGAAAAGGGTCTCAAGAAAGCAAATGTGACAAAAATGTCAGTTGCTTCAGTGAAATAAAGTAAGTGTCCATTTGCTTTGACAATATGGAAGTAACTGGTGCTCCCAGTGAAAACATTTTTGGTAGAATGCTTAGTTCATTCTGTGCTGCTATAACAGAATGCCTGAGACTGGATAATGTATGAAGAATAAAAATTTATTTCTTATAGTTCAGAAGGCTGGGGAGTCCAAGGTTGAAGGGTCTGTATCTGAAGAGGGCCTTCTTGCTGAATCATCCCATCGTGGAAGGCAGAAGGGCAGGAAAGCATGTGAGAGAGAGATGGGGAGGGGGCTGAACTTACCCTTTTACCAGAAATCCACTTCCACAATGATGGCATTAATCCATTCATGAGGACAGAGCTCTCATGACCTAATCACCTTTTAAAGGTCCCATCTCTCAACACTGATGCTTTGGGGATTAAGTTTATAATGCATGAACTTTAGAGCACACTTTCAACCCACAGCAATTTGTGTCAATAGAAACCAGATTACAATAATTGAAGAAAAAAAGGAGAGGTAAGGGGACTGCTTCAGTGGGAAATGAACTTGATGTAATAATTACTTCCCAGTAGAGTGACCAATTGTTCCTGTTTGTGCAGAACTGAAGGGGTTTCTACGATACTGGATTTGTGTACAAAAGCTACAGATCAGGACAAGTTGGTGATGCTACCTCCAAGTACACCATCAGGCAGGCTGCTCTAGAGTTCACAAAGAGACAGGGAGAGAGAAAATTAAGACGCTGGAATCACAAGGTTTTTTTTTAGTTTTCCTTTTGAGACAGGGTCTCGCTGTCACCGAGACTGGGGTGCAGTGGTATCATCATGGCTCATTGCAGCCTCAACCTCCTGGGCTTACGCAATCCTCCTACCTCAGCCTTTCTAGTAGCTAGGACTACAGGCATACACTAGCATGCCCAGCTAATTTTTTATTTTTATTTTAATTTTTTTAGAGACAAGGTCTTGCTATGTTGTCCAGGCTGGTCTTGAACTACTGGGCTCAAGCAGTCCTCCCACCTCAGCCTCCCAAAGTGCTAGGATTACAGGTGTGAGCCACCATGCCCAGCCTGTTGTGTAAATTTTAAACACAAAGCAAGAAGCAAGTGGTGTTAAGCAGATGACATAAGTTATCACACTGAGAATAGGATGCAAGTTGGATACAAGAGCCATACAAACAAAATCCTGTGTCACAAGTGTTCATATCCTATCTCTCCCACATACAAAGACACGTCAGAATTCCCTACTGATGGCATGGTCTGATGCCAGGATCAGAGTCAAGCGTGAGCAAGGAGACTCAGCAAACTGAAGGGGCCTGAAGCCAACACATGCTTGCTCTTTCAAAGAGATGGAGGGACAAGCAGCTTGTGCACAACGGAAACTCACCAATAAAGTGCTGAGAAGCTGTGGATCTATCTGCGTATCTTGGACAGAGGTCACATGGGGCAAGAATAGCTGTCACGATTCAGTAGCTGATTTAAATATGACATAGCTGTCATTCTGGAGGATACATGATCTATGATTTTACTAATATTTTAGGTTTACCTGGTCCTTCTATCCTTTCCTATCTATAAGTTGCACACTTGGTGTTTCCATTCTTTTAATCTATGCTCATCAAACATATGTTCTATATGCTATTTATGTTTAACTTAAAAGATTTCTAACAATACATTTGCTATCATTCTTCAACATGTTTTATGAGCATCACCTATTATACTACTTGTTTGTTTTTCTTGTTATTTACAGAAGAATTGAATATTCTCAAATACTGTAGAAAAATCACATTATAGAAGTAATAATAGCATGAATAGACTTCTTTGTACTCAACACTTGGCTGTAATGGAAAAGAAAAAAAAGGGTTATTTGCTGTAGGGATTTACAGAATTATGGGAAGTTTAAAAAACTAAGCTGAAGACATGGAACAGCCAGAGACAGAAGTTAATTGATGAAGCATGATTACTGAGAGAGAATTAAAGGTGGAGGGAGAATGATGGGAGATCTTATCCTCTTAGAGGGGAAGAGAGAAGGAGTGATGGGTGGCAATGCAGACATGTATCCAGTGGTCGGTGGATTTCAGTTTACTTTGTGAAATACCTTGGCCCTTAAATAAGTACTTCCAGGCACTGGCTGATTGATTTACAAATGTTTACTTTTTATTAAGTGTGGTGTGGTGGCCTTGCAATGTATTGACTTGGCTAAGCTGAACTACGTTTTCTACAATTTTGTTTCTTGTATGTTTCTGGATATGGTGGGCCACAAGGGAGAGTCTTGTGAGATTCAGAAAGCAGATGGGAAGCTGCAGTCATTTTGTCGCTCACACACATTGTTGCTGATCTGCTGACTCACCTCATCAGCATGAAGTAGCGGCTGGGCCTGCTCTACCTTCCACTGGGTTTTCCCTCAGCTTCCCACCTCCTGGGCCTGGTATGCGTTTAGTTCCATGAGGATGAGTCCCCACTATCAACACCAGAAGGAATATGAACTGACATGAGTTTCAATTTGTCCTGCTGGGTTCTAGTTCATGCTGTGAATGGCAGTCTTTTCTTGATCTTCCTCACTTTATATCCATTATCCCTTTCCAACTCTCTGCTCTCTGGACTTCAAGCTTCAGTATCAGACAAAAGGACTACAGCCTTACGGAGACCCTTTAACCAGTTCCAACAATTGTGGAAGGCTGTATTTCTATAAAATAATACCCTCAGATTATGCCTGAGGTTATGTTAATGACGCCACTCAGGATAGGGGCTGGCCATGCCAGAAAAGCCATCCATATGACTAGAGGGTTGGGGCTTTGAGCAATGTGGATGTCAGCCTGACTTCTGACCTCTGAACCCCAGGGAGGAGCAGGGGGCTGGGGACTGAACTCAATCACATTCCCAATGATTCAACCAATCAGGCCTACAAAATAAAACTCAAATAAAAACTCTGGACATGAAAGCTAGGGGAAATGTGCAGGTTGATAATCATACATCACTGTGCCAGCAGGGTAACAGATCATGAGCATATGAATGCTTTGAGGAGAGATCCAAGATAGCCGATTAGCAGCAGCTCAGGATTGTAGCTTCCAGTGAAAGCACAGAGAGCAAGTGGATGCTACAATTTCAGACGAATTTCTGTTGCCCACAAACTGGGAGATACCCAGCGGAGGAGCCACACGGGTCGCCAGCGTGACCCTTTTGGCTGGTGCGGCTGTTTTGCTGGCACCCCAGCACAGCACGGAGCTTCTCAGTGCAGAGTATACGGGACTGGGTGCCCTTTGAGTCAGGCTCGGCTGGTCCCATCTTCACAAGGAGAACAGCAATTGGAAGCGCTGAGGACTGAGAGTTTCACAGTAAGCACAGCTGAACCCGGGAAGGCCTAGCTCTGTGGGGAAGGGACGTCTGCTGAAGGAAAACTAAGAAACAGAAAAAACTTCATCACCAACAAGCCGGACGTCCACTCAGACTCAATCTGAAAGTCGGCAATTACAAAGACAGGTGGATAAATCCACAAAAATGGGAAGAAACCAGTGCAAAAAGGCTGAGAAC
>CAUYLG010032309.1:0-40837 GCA_963573385.1 Cacajao melanocephalus
GTTGTTAATCGCCATCTTGGATCTCTCTCCACCCGGAGATGAAGTTTTTTTCTGTTTCTTAGTTTTCCTTTGGTGGACGCCCCTTCCCCACAGAGCTGGACCGTCCCGGTTCGGCTGTGATTGCTGTGAAACTCTCAGTCCTTAGCGTTTCCAATTGCTGTTCTCCTTGTGGGGATGGGACCAGCCGAGCCTGACTCAAAGGGCATCCCGTCCCGTATACTCCGCACCGAGAAGCGCCGCGCTCGGGCACTGGCAAAAGAGCTGCTCCGGCCAAAAAATTTGCTTTGGCGACCCGTGTGGCTCCTCTGCTCGACAGCATCTCACTCTCGTTGCGCAGGCCAGAGTGCAGTGGTGCGATCTTGGCTCACAGCAACCTCCACATCCAGCTTCAAGCAATTCTCCTGCCTCAGCCTCCCAAATAGCTGGGATTATAGGTGCGTGCCACCATGCCTGGCTAATTTTTGTATTTTTAGTAGAGACGGGGTTTCACCATGTTGGTCAGGCTGATCTCAAACTCCTGACCTCAGGTGATCCACCTGCCTCAGCCTCCCAAAGTGCTGGGATGACAGGCATGAGCCACTGCGCCTGGCCTATTACTGAATTTTAAGAGTTCCTTGTGCATGCTGGATACAAGTTCTTTATTAAATTATTATTATTTAAAAAATTTATTTATTTTTAGCAACCCCATTAAATGAATAAACAAATTTTCCATATGTTTTCTCTCAGTCTGTGGTTTGGCTTTTCATTTTCTTTTTTGAGGTGGAGTCTCACTCTGTCATCCAGGCTAGAGTGCAGTGGCACAATCTTGGCTCACTGCAACCTCCATCTCCTTCCTGGTTCAAGCAATTCTCTTGCCCCAGCCTCCTGAGTAGCTGAAATTATAGCCATATGTCACCATGCCCAGCTAATTTTTGTATTTTTAGTAGATACAGGGTTTCACCATGTTGGCCAGGCTGGTCTTGAACTCCTGACCTCATGATCTGCCTGCCTTGGCCTCCCAAAGTGTTGGGATTACAGGTGTGAGCCACCGTGCCTGGCCAGCTTTTCATTTTCTTAATAGCAGCTTTAAAGATCAAAGCTTTAAAATGTTGGCAAAGTTCTATTTATCATTTTGCTTTTGTTTCCCATTTAAGAAATCTTTGCCTAACTCAAGGTCATGAAGATTCTGTTCTATGTTTTCTTCTAGAAGTACTATGGTTTTAGCTCTTATATTTAGGTCTATGATTTATTTCAAATTCATTTTAAGGTACGATGTGAGGTAAAAGTCAAGGTTTTTAAAATTTTATTTTGGCATATAGGTAATCTAATTATTCTGGCACTATTTATATGAAAGACTATTCTTTTCCCTACCGAGTTACCATTGGATAAAATCAGTTGACTGTTTGTGAGCCTAATTCTGGACTCTATTCTGTTCCATTGATATCCCTGTTTATCCTTAGAGTGAGAGAACACTATCTTAATTATAATTGCTTTATAATACATCTCAAAATTGAATAGTTTTGTCGTCCAACATATTTTGTTCTTAATTTTTATTTATTTATGTTTTTAGAGAGAGTCTCGTTCCGTCACCCAGGCTGGAGTGTAGTGGCATGATCTCAGCTCACTGCAATGTCTGCCTCCTGGGTTCAAGTGATTCTCCTGCCTCAGCCTCCTAAGTTGCAGGGATTACAGGTACCTGCCACCACACCTGGCTAATTTTTTGTATTATTATTTCTTGGAGACAGAGTTTTGCTCTTATTGCCCAGGCTGGAGTGCAATGGTGCAATCTTGGCTCACCACAACCTCCGCCTCCTGGATTAGAGTGATTCTCCTACCTCAGCCTCCTGAGTAGCTGGGATTACAGGTGTGTGCCACCATGCCTGGCTAATTTTCTTTTGTATTTTTAGTAGAGATGGATTTTCTCCACGTTGGTCACGCAAGTCTTGAACTCCCAACCTCAGGTGATCTGCTAGCCTCTGCCTCCCAAACTGCTGGGATTATAGGATTGAGCCACCATGCCCAGCCAATTTTTTGTATTTTTAGTATAGATGGGATTTCACCATGTTGGTCAGACTGGTCTTGAACTCCTGACCTCCAGATCTCTAGTGAGCACCTGTCTCAGCCTCCCAAATTGCTGGGATTACAGGTGTAATCCACCATGCCTGGCCCATATTTCTTATTAAATTTTTTTCAGGTAAATTTTAGAATTAACTAGTCTGTTTTTAAGAATGAATGCCTGCAGAAATTTTGATTGGGATAGTGATACTCTCTAGATAAATTTGAGAATTGGCAATGTTGATTCTTAAGATCCATGAATATGGTATATCTCCCCATTTCTTTAGGTCTTCTTTAATTTATCTTAGCAGTATTTTGTAGACTTCCTGCACCCTCTCTCTTTTTCTCACATCAGGACCACTCATATGATTTTTTATTTTTTTTTTTGAGACAGATTCTTGCTCTGTCACACAGGCTGGAAGGCAGGGGTGTGATCTCTGCTCACTGTAACGTCCACCTCCCAGGTTCAACTTATTCTCCTGCCTCAGCCTCTCAAGTAGTTGGGATTGCAAGTATGTGCCACTACACCTAGCTAAATTTTGTATTTTTAGTAGAGATGGGGTTTTTGGCCAGGCTGGTCTTGAACTCCTGACCTTCAGTGGTCCACCTTCCTTGGCCTCCCAAAGTGCTGGGATTACAGGTGAGGACTTTAAAGATACTTTCTTTAAAGTGCTTTTTGATTAGCTCTAAAACGATTTTCTCAGTGATCAGTTCCCCTGTTTGCAGAGTTTGTTTGCTTACATGACGTTGGTCTTCCTCAGTGCTCTGTGCTTCCTGGTTGTGGGTTATCTGGAGAGTCTGTGGAAACCAACTCCACCTGTTAGTGGCCTCAGCTTGGTTCATATTGGGCTGGGCTCCAGCAAACAGTTTTCTCAGAAGTAGCTACTGTGGGTCTCCACCTCATGTGAGTGATGCATTTCTGGGAAAGTCCCTGTGAGCATGGTGGCTCTGCTGAGCCACAGGCATGTGGCTTGAGCTTTGCCATGACCTTGGAGAGGTGGTGTAGCCACTCTGGCTTATGCTCACTCACTGGCAGGGTGGGTCCCAGTGGCAGCCAGGCTCTGCTCCCAGTCCTGCTCGGCATCGGCACCGTGGCGCAACCTCTGCCCTGCTGTCTTCCCTCCACAGAGACGGCCAACATCAGCTCCTGTCTCCCCTCCTGGCTCCAGTCTCCTTTCTCCTAAGGAGAAGTCTCCAGTTTTGGTCTACAAAATTGTCTACCTTTTGTTATGGCTCATGTTTGTGTCATTGTTACCTTTTAAAAGAGTTTATGTCTGTATGTTTGAAGCAGAAGAAAACGGTTTCAACTCTCTCAATCCGAAGGCTTGTGACTTCTCTACATGTGTTTACAGCCGCTGTGAACTCGGTTTTGTTCAGCAAGCAGATCGGCAGAAATGCACGCACCCCAGAGCTCTGCGTTCCTCTTCAATTTGTGTAACAACCACTCACATCAAGCCTGTTTGGACCTGTTGTGACCAAGGTCCGGCTCAGCTTGGGGCAACGGGATAAAGGTGAAAGCCACCTCTAGTTTTTATTAAGAGTCCATCTTAAACATATATGCATATTCATTAATTTTCTTCAGAGTGTGTGTGCGCACGCGCGCGCGTGTGTGTGTGTGTATGATCACTACGTACCAGATATAAGGGCCTTTGTAAGGGACTTACAAACGTGAACTGATTGAATCCTCATAACAATCCTAGGAGGCAGATACTATTATTATGTTCCCCATTTTACAGATAAGGAAACTGAGGCCAAAAGAGTGCTGAGCCATGACTGGGATGCGGAGTCCTGTGGCTCTCTGTGCTGCCTGTGCACATGCGTGCCCTCGTGCCTTAGCTTGCACGCAAGGGTGGGGGCATGAAGTCCATGCTGCCTCTGACAGTGGCATGCTTTTCCCCAGCCAAGAGTGGAAGGGGGAAGGACAGGAGAGTGGCAGGCTCCGGGACTGGCTTGGGGACACCAACCCTCTGACCTAGACATGCTCTGCCCACGTCCCCGCTGCCTACTCACAGGCTCAGACGCAGGAGTCCGAGGCTGCCAAGGAGGCCTGGCTGCAGCAGGGGCGACGGGCTCTCTCTCCCACTCTCCCATCCCAGCCCACCAGCAGGATGAATCTGTTCCCTGCAGGCTGTAGGGACCGGGGCCTGGAGAGGAAGGAGACGTGAAGACAGCTGCCTCCTTAGAGGAGAAGGCCACCATGCCACCTCACTGCTGTTCTTCATGTCTAGAGACACAGCGAGATGGAAAGAGAACAAGGGATTCAGGACCCAAGAGAGAACAAAGAATACAGAGGAATACAGAAATACAGGCCAGGTGCGGTGGCTCGCGACTGTAATCCCAGCACTATGGGAGGCTGAGATGGGTGGATCACTTGACATCAGAAGTTCAAGACCAGCCTGGCCAACATGGCGAAACCCTGTCTCTAGTAAAAAAAAAAAAAAAAAAAAAATTAGCTGGGCATGATGGTGGGCACCTGTAGTCTCAGCTACTTGGGAGGCTGATTCAGGAGAATTGCTTGAACCCGGGAGGTGGAGGTTGCAGTGACCCGAGATTGCACCACTCTATAGCTCGGGCAACAGAGCGAGACTCTGTCTCCAAAAAAAAAAGAAAAGAAATATAGACGAGGTGGCAGTGCAAGGAACGAGTCCTCGGCCATGGGGGATTAGAGCTCTGGGGAGTCCGAATGAAAAAGGCCTGGAGCCAGGGGTTCCTCCCACACCCGTGCGGACCTGTATCGGGTGGGGCGGGACTGGAGTAAGCGTGTGTATTGTATCCAGGTCCTCCTGGCTGCTGGTCTGCTGTCCCCGGGTCTCAGGACAGGCGCCCGGCCTCAGGGTGCCCTCCTTCTGCCTGGGCCAGTTGGCTCCACCCTCCCGGTGCCAGTATCAGGTTCCAGGCTGTTCCCCAGGGGAACTTTGATCTGGAAAGAATGAGAGTGACCGATCTGGCTGTCGCCCAGGGCTGAGTGGTGTCACTGAGACCTGGCCTGGACTGCCCCTGCTGCCTTCCCGCCCACTGGGACACCAAGTGGTTACCTGGGCTCAGGAGACACGGGGGTGGGGGGTCTTTCCTGCTTTCCTTCCCTTCCTTCTCCTCTTCATCATCCATTGTTATTATTATTATTATTGTTTAAGATGGAGTTTCGCTCATCGCCCAGGCTAGAGTGCAATGGCGCGATCTCAGCTCACCACAACCTCTACCACCCAGGTTCTAGCAATTCTCCTGCCTCAGCCTCCCGAGTAGCTGGGATTACAGGCATGCGCCACCACAGCCGGCTAATTTTATATTTTTAGTAGAGACAGGGTTTAGGCTGGTCTCGAACTCCTGACTTCAGGGTATCTGCCCGCCTCAGCCTCCCAAAGCGCTGGGATTACAGGTGTGAGCTGCTGTGCCCGGCCCATCACCCATTGTTTATTCAGTAGTTCACTCATTCACTCATTCCACAAGCATTGGCTGAGGGAGTGGGGATGAGTGATGGGGACAGAGGGACAAGGAGACAGGGTCCTGCCCTTTAGGGAGCCCCTTGCCTGGTGGGGGCAGGTGGCCACACAGACACACCCCAAACAGAGACCACTGGTTGAGAAACACAGCCCTGCTTTGGAGGAGGAAGACAGAGTGTGACAAGGGTTGTGTTCTAGTGGACACCACGTGGGGTTAGTGGAAGTAAGGAGGTAAGGACAGGCTTTATCAGGGGAGGCTTCCCGGAGGAGGGGGTGGTTAAGCTGGACACTGATCTGGAGAATGAGCAGGAATGCGTCCGTTTGAGAAGTAGAAACCCAGGCGCAATCACAGAAGTGCGAAAGAGTTTTGTGTTTGTGGTTTGTGGGGGCAGCAGCTGAGAAACGGAGGTGAGATCGGTAGGGGGACTGGTTAGGAGGGGCCTTGAATGGCCCCCTCAGGCACTCCCCTGTTGGCAAGGGGACCCATGAGTCAGAGATAGGGGTCCTAGCTGGGACAGGTTGTCAAAGCAAGATGCAACTGGGGGCTGGGGGGAGTGACAGCTTGATGGCACTCCGGGCCTTGCCAAGGAGGGGCTGGAGCCTCCAAGACCTCCCCTGCCAGCCCCAGCCCAGCCCCAGTTAGTCTCCAAAATGCTTTTGAGGAAGCCCAGCTGGTCTAAGGGCTGCCGTGGCTCCAGAGGGCTCCGGCCCAGGGCTCAGCCCAGCCCCCTGCCTTGGCCTGGCCTCCCCACCCCCACTGCCCACTCTGACTGACGCAGCCTTTTGCTGGGATGAAAGTGGACACTGCCTGGCCTGTGAGGCCCCTGGGGAAGGCCCGGGGAGCAGAGCCCTGGAGCTCCAGCTCCTCTTGTCCTGAAGGCTGCTGAGCCAGGGCCTATAAATAACCCCTCCCCCGGCCCCTTCTCTGGGAAGGGGGAGGGAAGGCAGGCCCTGCAGGCTGGAGGCACCAGGTCTATTGGTGGGAAGCTGTGGAGGGGTAAGGGAGGAAGGGGACAGGGCCCACGGTTGGAGGCCCAGTTCTGTCCCCAGCAATGGCTGCTTGTCCCTGGAGTCTCGGGGTCCTCTGGGCTGGAGCAGCCGAGCTCCATCCACAGGGAAAGAGGCACTGTTGTTGCAGAGGAGAGGCCGGTCCTCCTTCCTCCCAGCTCTGGGTGGATTTCCGGAGGTCCAAGAGTCCGGATATGAGCTCCGAGGGCCCCGCAGGCTGGGCCTGGCCTGCCCCAGAGACCCCTTCCTCGGTTCCCAACGGCCCAGGACAAACTGTCCCTGCTGGCCTGAGGCCTTAAACATGTGCCTGTTCTTCCTGGACTCAGTCTCCCCTCCTGGCTCTGCGGTTTTCAGGGTGGGGGTGGGGAGCTGGTGAGTCAGTGGAGAGCCCTCTCCAGGCCATTTAGCCAGGGCTTGGGGGGCTGGGATCCAAGAGGGAGGGCCCTGGAAACGGAAAATCTGAGCCAAACAGCCTTATCGGGGCTGGAAGCAGCTGTCTCCACCCCACACCCTGCGCAGCCCTGGCCTCTGCGGGGAGGACGGTCCCTCCACGCAGGAATAGGTGGTGTTTGTTCTCGGGGTAGCCTGGGTCTCCACAGAGGCCTGCGGGAAATTTTTCCTCACTGGGGTCAAGAGGCCCAAGGCTGGTGCAGGAGGGTGAGAAGCTCAGCTCGCTTCCTTTCCTCACCTCACAGCCACCCTGATTTCTTTTCTTTTTCTTTTTTTTTTTTGAGATGGAGTCTGGATCTGTCAGCCAGGCTGGAGTGCAGGGATGCTATCTCGGCTCACTGCAACCTCTGCCTTCCTGGTTCAAACGACTCTCATGCCTCAGCCTCCTGAGTAGCTGGGATTACCAGCGCATGCCACCACACCTGGTCTCGAACTCTCCTGATGGTATATATTTTAGTAGAGCCAGGGTTTCACCATGTTGGACAAGCTGGTCTTGAGCTTCTGACCTCAGCTGATCCACCCGCCTTGACCTCCCAAAGCGCTGGGATTACAGGCATGAGCCACCGCGCCCGGCCATATGCTTAGAATTTTAGCAGCCCCCACAGTGCCAGGATCTGCATCTTCTGGAGACCTACTTCTGATCAGAGTGAGCCAGCACTGGGGCATGTGATATACATGTTCAAACTTATGCTCACTCAGCATCATCCACGCACACATTTAATATATGGAAGCGTGTGTGCACACATGTGATACACATACAAGCATGTGGGTGGTGTCCGCTGCACAGACACAACTTGATGTCTACAGCGAAGCAGGTACTACAGGCATGCACATGTATGTGTGCACACAGACACACTCCCCACCTGTGAGCAAGCGCATTACAAACCCTCCTGTAAACACGGGCACTTAACAAATGCGCGCATACCCCACACACCACCTATCTGCACCGGTAAGGAGCACAGATGCCTGAACCCCCAAATCTTTCCTCTACACACACACCCATGCAGATGAAAGCAGCATGGATGCCCAGACACATCCTCAGATACACGGGAAAGAGATGAACATTGAAAGGTACACGTGTATCTGGCAGAATGTCTGTTGGGAAGGAGGGACAGAGTTTAAAAGAGGGTTTGGTGGAGCGGAGGTGAAGTTATCTAGGCATCAGGAGAGTCCCAGGATCACCTCTGTGGCTCTGCTTCAGGCAGGCAGAGCTGTGGGACTAGGGCAGAGACCCATACATCCCTCTCCTGGGCACTGCCCTGTGACCCAGCTGGAGATAAGACTTGGAGCCTCCAAGACGTGCCCACCATGGGGCCCCAACCTGCACAATCTTCGCCAAGTTTTCTACCTCCCTCTTTATCACTCTTCTTGGCTCCTGAATCCAGCAACCTGGCAGGAAAAGATAAACCTAAGCCCTGCGTTCCCACCCCTCTGGATCTCATAACAAGGCAACAGTTTCCAGGGCAGAGCCTGGATTTCAGGATTTGGGAGGAGGAGGGGGAATGGTGTGTTTGCCAGGGGCGATGGGGTTTGGTCCCGGCACGCACTTCTCCTCTGAGGCCTTCTCCCTGTGGGCCCCTGCAGCTGCAGACCATGAGGAGTCAGGGTGTGGCTGGATGCCACCTTCCTGATGGTGACCCTGATGGGTAGGCTGGCTAGCTGTCCCAGCCAGCAAGAACTCCATGGGGGTGTGGCAGGGCCAAGAAGGGCCTGACCCTCCAGCCTGAGTCCTTGCTGGTGGAGGGGCTTGGAGGGGTCCCAGTGAGATGTGCAGCTGCCTTTGACCCAGCGAGAAGGCCGAGGCAAGCTTGTCGACAGGCTGGGGAGCCTGTCCCTCCAAAGCACCTTCGCTGTGACCCATTTGATTTTCTTTCTTTCTTTTATTTTATTTTGAGATGGAGTCTCACTCTGTCACCCAGGCTGGCATGCAGTGGCATGATCTCGGCTCACTGCAACCTCCGCCTCCCAGGTTCAAGTGATTCTCCTGCCTCAGCTTCCCGAGTAGCTTGGACTACAGGTGTGTGCCACCGCACCCGGCTAATTTTTGTATTTTTAGTAGAGAGGGGGTTTTGCCATGCTGGCCAGGCTGGTCTCGAACTCCTGACCTCAGGTGATTTGACCACCTTGGCCTCCCAAAGGAAGGCTTCACACCTGGGATTACAGGTGTGAGCCACCTCGCCTGGCCTCTGTGACCCATTCTAATGAATGGTACCCCCATATCCCCTAGTCAGAATTTGGGAGCCATCCTTGCCCTCTTCCCTACCCTCATTCTCCATTGTCCACACATCCAGCTCCTATTGATTCCACGGACTCTCCAGTAAGTCTCCTTTTCCCAGAGGACCCAGCCACCATGTTTATTGAGCCTTGACTAAGCCAGTTGTGACTCAGGCGTGGGGACAGCCCAACGCTGAGACAGCTCCTGCTCTCCAGGTACGGGGTCCAATGCGTGAGCACGCTTGTGTGCCTGTGTACCATGCCTGTGGACCCGGGGTGCAGAGGCGGAAGGAGTGGAACCAGGCAGGGGGACAGAGCCCACTCCCACCTCATGTGCGGGATTCCATGGCCCCACTCCTGTCCTTTCCCCATGCTGGAAGCCCTACTTGTGTTCTGTCAGGACCTGAGGAGTCTAGAAAGTGTGTAGGGCTTTCAGGGGAGAGGCTGGGGGCAGGCGGAGAAGTGGGAGCCCTCAGCACTGAGGGGCAAGCACCCCGCAGGTGTGGGGGTGAGGCCACCCAGGGAGGGTGTGCAGGTGAGACGGGGGAGGCCAGGTTCAGAGTTCTGGGACCACCTCAGTGAAGGGATGAGCAAAAGCATAGTCACTCAGGAAGGTCGCTGGGGAGGGAAAGAGGAGAATCACGTGAGTGAGGAGGAAGAGGGAGTGATCCTGGGGGTACTGGAGGCCTCTTGAGGAGCAATTTCAGGGGAGTGAGGCCTCCAGCCAGTCAGATGCTGCCCTGACCTGGTGGAACCTGACCGCTGCCCCAGGAGGTGAGCTGGGACTGATGTGCAGGAAACAGGGTGCCGCACCCCAGGCCTGCAGCAGAGCCCTGGGTTCCACACAGCATGCTTTGCTGTGTGACCGTGGGCTAGTCCCTGCCCCCTTAGGGCCTCAGTTTCCCCACCTCAGGCCCGAAGATGCTAACTTCCCTAACTTTGATTTTGGCCTGGCAAGGATTTGATTTTGTGAGACATTGGCAGGGGGACTGGGGAAAGCGTGTCCCATCTTCTGCATGCAGCCTAGACCAGAGCAGAGCAGAGCCCGGTGGGCAGCAGCAGGGGCAGAGCCGGGAGGTCGGGGGACAGAGCCGGGGTGGGGCGGGAAGGGCAGGCGCCAGGGCCCCCAGGTCTTGGTGGGAGGTTGGCCTCCACTTGCTCGCTGACATCAGGGCTGGTGAATGTGCAGGGAGTTCAGCCAGGTTCAGGGGCCCTCATCTCCCTCGTAGCCTGGTACTGGGCAGGGGTGGAGCTGAGAGTCAGGGAGGGGCCTGCAGGGAGGCTCACAGGAGTCCCTGGCCTGGGAGCAGAGCTGCGGTGTGGCTCCATCTGTCACGGAGCCAGGTCAGAGGGTGGTGCTGACCCTCTGTTCCCCCTCCCCCTTCCCACCCCAGAATCACCCTCTTCCTCATGCTCCTGGCTCCTCTCTCCTCTCCTAGGTGCACCTCCAGAGCTCCCTGACTCGGGGGTCTGACTGCTGAGAAAAAGGAGCCAGAGGGATGGTCTTGTACCATCTGCCTTCCCAGAACCCGCAGTGAGCCCCCAGCTCTGCCCTTGACAGAGTCCCTCCTCCGGCCCCAGAAGCAGCCATGCCCCATCCCCAAGAAGCTCCTCTTAGGCATTCCCATGTGGCTCAGGAGGGACAGATAACGAACCTGAGGTTGGGGAGTGTGGATGCATCCCAGGCAGCCGGGCTCTGCCATCTGTCACCTCCTCCTCCCTGCCAGGCTTCCCACCCATGGCCCAGCCAGCCTGCCTTCTCCTGGAGGACGGAGAGAAGGCTGAAGACCAGCACAGCCAGTTCCTCTCAAGACTTCTCCACACAGTCCTTCCTTGGATCTCACGAGGGAAGAGACTGGCTTCTGTGGCTGAGACCAGGGTTTCTGAACTCCAGGTTCTTGTGCTGAGACCTGCAGGGGCTCTGAGTGCTGTCTGTGGCAAAAGCAGCATCAGCAGCATCTCTGGAGGCTGCTACCAGAGATTCCACCTGGAGAAAGAATTCGGGGAGCAGTTCGGCCCACCCTGTCCAGATGGCTACTTGGAACGCACACAGACGCTCACACACACATGCAACATGCACGCCTTTTGGCATTTGACTCTTTCATGAAATAATTGCTGGAAGGCTCCTTGGATTAGGTAACTCGGCTCTTTCCTGTCCCCTTGGGGCGGGGGCTGGGGGAGACAACCAGCGTTTAGCATCTGTCAGGCTGCTCCCGTTCCTTTGGGGCAATGATGGCCAACCTAGGAGGGTTGGGAAGCTCCAAACACCCTTGGGAGCCAAACACTATATGAACAAGCCTTTCAGACTTCTTCCTGCAGGTCAGCTGGCTGTGCCTGCCCAGTCTCTGGGCCTCTTTCAGGCAGGCCAGGCTTGGGGAAAAAAAGAAGGCCAGTTAGAAAAGGCTTTTTGCAGGCCTGGCGCGGTGGCTCACGCCTATAATCCCAGCACTTTGGGAGGCCGAGGCCGGTGGTTCACGTGGTCAAGAGACCGAGACCATCCTGGCCAACATGGTGAAACCCTGTCTCTACTAAAAATACAAAAATTAGCTGGGCGTGGTGGCACGCGCCTGTAGTCCCAGCTACTCGGGAGGCTGAGGCAGGAGAATCGCTTGAACCCAGGAGGCGGAGGTTGCGGTGAGCCGAGATCGCGCCATTGTACTCCAGCCTGGGTAACAAGAGTGAAACTCCGTCTCAAAAAAAAAAAAAAAAAAGAAAAGGCTTTTTGTACAAAGGGGGATACGTTCCCATTTTGATTTGAAATCAGCTTTATGATACAGTGAAACCAGAGAGCGAGCTTTACCCATCATTGCCTCCTCCTAAGGCAACACCTGTTTTCCTTCTTCCGTTTTCTGGTGGCGGTTGGGGTGTGCGTTTGGAAGGGGGAACTATCTGGGTTCAGGCATGAAGAGCATTGGGAAGGGATCAGCGTAGGACCCCTGGCCTGCGAGTAGAGGCCAGGGACTGAGACTCTCCTTGGACGAGGGGACGATTAGTCCTGAAGCCGCCCATTCCAGGGTTTGGAGATTCAGCCCTAGCGCACCCTTCTTTCCCTGTCTGCCCTTAGCCGCTCCAGGACCCCCTAACAGAGGGCCCCTGGTGAGCCCGGAGCCTCCACCGACCACTGGTGCGAAGGGCAGGAAGATCTTGCTACACAGAGTAGGACTGGGAGGGGAGCGCGCATAGTTGCAGAGTCAGGGAGGGGACCTCACCACCTGTCTCCTCCCTGAGGTCTTAGAACAGGTGCAATTTTGCAGGCGGAGGTCCTGCAGGTGAGCGCGTGCCCGCTGCACAGGAAGGGCCCCGCGGGGAGGGGAGGGCGGCAGCGCTGGGAGCTGCTGCTCTAGGTGCCCCCAAGCAGGGCCGGAGTCTCGGCCCCCGGCAGAACCTGGGCCTTGCGGGTGAGAGCCCCAAGAGAACGCGTCAGCCGGGGTGTGCTCTCCACGGTCCACGGGGGGCCAGGGCCTCCTTCTTCGGGTGGGCCCACCGCCCCTCCTGCAGGGCTCAGTCCGGAGCCGGGGAGAGGAGAGGCTGGGCGAGCTCTCCGTCCGCTCCGTCCCGCGGGGCTCCAGGGCGGGAGGGAGGTGTCCCCGAGTCGGCTCCGGCCCCGCCCCCGAGGCGCCGCCCCGCGCCCGCCTCCCCGGCCGCCCCTCGGGCGAAGCCAGGAGCGCACGGCCAGTCGCGGCCCGGAGCTGCGGAGCTCGGATCTTCTCCCCGCCCGGCCCTCTCTCGCCCCGCGCACCCCGCTGGGTCATGGAGCCGGCCCCCGAGGCGCAGGAGGCGCGTACCGTGCGCGAGGCGCTGGGCCGCTACGAGGCGGCGCTGGAGGGCGCGGTGCGCGCGCTGCACGAGGACATGCAGGGGCTGCAGCGAGGCGTGGAGCGGCGGGTGGCGGAGGCGCTGCGCCTGGCCGGCCCGCTGGCGCGCACGGTGGCCGAGCTGCAGCGGGACAACCAGCGGCTGCAGGCGCAGCTCGACCGCCTGACGCGCCAGGTAGAGGCGCTGGGCTTGGCCAGCGGGATGTCCCCAGCGCCCGGCACCCCGGGCACCCCGGGCACTCCCAGCCCCCCGCCTGCGCCCGGGGTTCCGGACCGCGCGCCTCGCCTGGGCAGCGCGCGCTTCGCCAGCCACGCCACCTTCTCGCTGTCGGGCCGCGGCCAGGTGAGCCCGGGGGAGCTCGCGCGCTGGCGCGGGGGAGTGGGGCTCCGAACCGGCTGCCGCCCCTTCGCCCCGACCGCCTGCTTCCGCGCATCTTAGGGGCTGGGGCCTATCACCGGCCACCTGGACTAGGCAATGGGGTCCTGCCGCCCCTCCGGAGTTGGAGAGGGCAGGGGGAGGACCGCTTAGCCTGCCCGCTGCACCTGTCTTGGGCCCTCGCCCTTTTTCGGAACGAGGCTCTGTTTGCTCAGAGTCCGGTCTCCCTCACTCCTCTGTCCCATGACACCAAGGGCCTGGGCGCCGAGGTCCGGCCCCCGACTGTTCAGCGCTGCCTGGGGCCGCGCAGGGCGTGTTGGAATGGTTACCACCCCTGCCTATTCACGCGCCCCTGCATTGCCGCTTCACTGAAGCCTGACGGCTCTGGTTATTGATTAACCCAGACTGAGAACTCAGGCCCCTGGATGGGTGGGGAGTGGGGCCGAGGGGCAGCGGCGTTCCCAAACGATCAGCAGCCGCGTTTGGGGACCCTGCATCGCGGGGTGGGGGTCAGGGGGTGCAGATCCCTTACTGTGAAGGGAGAGAGGTGGGAACCAACCTCCAGCGGCGTCTAGATTCCTGGGGTCAGTGACTGGCCAGAGCCCCACACCATGTGGGGATGGGGCAGAGGCCGACGTGGACGTGTCACTGCTTTGCACATGGGCCACCCAGGGCGGTTAGAATGTTTCCAGTGTTTCCATGGCGTGTGCAGTGACCCTTGGGTGGGATTTTCCATCCTGGTCAGGCATGTGCTCTGGGGTTGGGTTCCCAGGGTCTGCGGCTGTGTAGCCTGCACCTGCTCCCTCCTTGGTCCAATCCATGGGGCACTCACATTTCCTGCTGTGGGCTGGGCTGGACCTCAGGGGGCCTGGAGGAGGGTATCAGATTGGGCCTTCCCCCTGGAGGTCCCAGCAAGGGTGGGAGATAGCCCCAGACCAAGTTTGGGCAGCCGGAGGTGTTTTGCTCCAGACATGGTAGTTAGCCCCTTCTCAGTGGGTTTCCCAGCAAGGCTTTGTGCTGGGGGCCCGGGGGTTGCTGCCACAGATGCTAGTGGGGGTTGGGCGGTGCGTTAAGCCTCAGACATGCTGAAAGGACTCACTGGTGACAGTGCTGCCTCGAGGC
Organism: Cacajao melanocephalus; assembly: GCA_963573385.1. Lineage (NCBI taxonomy): Eukaryota > Metazoa > Chordata > Mammalia > Primates > Pitheciidae > Cacajao > Cacajao melanocephalus. The sequence continues at coordinate 14,460 of CAUYLG010032309.1, forward strand.
ATGTGAGTGGGGTGGGGAGTGGCGAATGCTGTGGTGTACGGGGCAGAGGAGCTGGGCTTTGTCCAGCCTGTGAGAGGTTCTGATGTGTGTCCTGGTGGCAGAGCCTGTGGGTGTCCCAGTGCTCCGTGTGAAGCATCTGGAAATGTGGATACACTTAGGTCTGGCTTCTGAACATGACACTCTACATGACTGTGGCATAAAATCACCGCTGTGAGCTCACACGCGCCTCGTCGGCTGTGTCATCGTCGTTTCTGAGGTTTGATTTTAACATGCATTTGCTATTTGCCTGCTCATAGGAGCAGCTGTCCAAATTTTAAGAAAAATAATGTCAGAGTCACATATACATGTAAATTTGTGTGTGTGTATGGGCACACACACACACACACACACACACGGGGAGGATTCTCTCCAGTTGTGACTTTTGTCAATGTAAATTAGCCATTGTTCTCTGGCACCAAGCTGGTCCTCTGGGTTAGGGGTTGGTGGGTGAGGTGCAGGATGAGGGTCTTAGTGTCTGGCAAGCCTTCTTAGGGGTGGATGGGAGGTGGAGGGCGGCTGGAGATGGGTAACTTTACTGTGACGGTCCAAGGAGAAAGGAAGGGTCTGAGCTGGAGCATGGGCCATGGTGTGTAGAGGAGCTGCCTTGGGCAGGTGTTTCAGAGGGGAGTGAGCAGATGGGGTAGTCTCAGAGGGGAGCCCCGACTTGGGGGACTGCTGGGCCACAGATCTGGACGGAGATGCTGGGTTCCACCCAGGCCGTGCTGAACGTGAGGGTCTATGGGAACCCAGGTGAAGCTGTCCCAGAGCAGGTGGATCCTGGATCTGGAGCTACAGAGAGCGGGCAAGGGCTGGAGATCAGCAGCCGCGGGAGCTCTCTGGGCCGAGGCAGGAGAGTTAGAAGGAAATAAAAAATAGACTGGGGAACTGCTGGGGAGTGAGGAGGGACTGAGAGCCCATTCTTAGCAAACCCAGAGAGAAAGCCCTCCCGAAAGAAGAGGCTGGGGTCAGCGGGGACGCATCAGCCTGCTGCGGGGCGAGGCTAGAGATGCAGGCACCCGGGGGATGCATCAGCCTTTTGGGTCGTGAGGATGGAGACCCAGGAACCCAGTGTATGCATCCGCCTTTTGGGGGGTGAGGATGGAGACCCAGGCACCCAGGGGATGCATCCACCTTTTGGGGGGGTGAGGATGGAGACCCAGGCACCCAGGGAATGCATCAGCCTTTTGGGGGTTTTGCCTCAGACCCAGGCAGCCAGGGGCGTGAGCAGCAAGTGTAGGTGAGCTCTGTGGGCGGAGCATGGCTACCGTCCCCAGCTGGGTTAGAAGTCCCGAGCCCCTTGAGCCCTGGCTCCCTGGGCCTGAGGCAGCTGCCACGGGGCTGACCTCACAAGCAGCAATCCCCACCTCTCTTGCTGTCCTCCACCTCGGGAGCATTGACACAGCCTCCAGGCCAGTGTCCGGCCCGAGAGGAGGGACTGTGTGGAGACATCCACACGCTTGAGCTGACGTGCTGTGACCAGCACTGTGTGATCAAGAGCTTGGTCACAAACAAGGAGCCAGGGCGCAGGGTGAGACCGTAGTGTGGGCCGTGGGCAGAGAGTCACAGCCAAACACCGAGCTGCTGGGTGTCTGACCTCTCAGACTGTGTCTGGGTAGTGGGGGTCTTGGTGGGACAGTCTCATCCCACCCACATGAGCCAGGGATGACCGTGCTACCTGGCATTGTAGAGGCTGGTGTCACGCTGCCCCTCTGTAACAAGCCACGACATTTAGAGACCCATTTGCTTTCAAACTGGGGACTGAGGGATTGGAGGTAGATTGTCTCCGGTATATAAATGTGCCCTGGACTCAGCGCAGGAAGGGCTAATCAAGCAATCCTGTCTGGCTGGGAGCAGGGAGCTGGGAGCCAGCTGGGGACCTGGGGTGGATGGTGGCAGCCTGAGGCCAAGCCCAGGCCCCAGCAGGTTGGGCCAGAGCTGCGACCTGGAAATGTCATCCTCAACTGAGCTGGAGCCACTGAGTTCCCATGGCCGAGGCCACGGAGGCCGCAGGCGCAGCCGCCAGGAGCCCCATGTCAGAGGCCCAACCGTGAAAGAAACCAGACTCACCTTATCTGCCTTCCTTTCCCAGACACACTGTGATAAGAGAGTTAAATGCTTTAGGGAGAAGTTTGAATTGAGTCCTTTCAAATGGTGGTGTGAGTGGAGGAGGCCGGGTCAGCCGTGTGAATCGTGTTAGGATGGGGCTCTGGCCCTGCGTGGGCTTTGTCCCCACGGATGGGTCCATGCAGTTCAGGCAGCACCCAGAAGGCCTGAAATATTCGTCCTCCCCCACAAAAACGTCTAAAAGCTTTTCCAATACGAAGGCCCCTGAAATCAGACTTATTACCCCAGGCCTGGGCTCCCTCACAGGGCACCTCCCCCTTCTCAAAACAAAGCTGATGTGAGGACTCTTGAGGGGTACCAGGCCAGCTCGACAGGACCTGTCCCCAGCACCAGGGCTCTCCAGCAATTTCTGCCTGGTCCCAGATCGGGGGTGCCTCCCTGGTTTCCTTCCCCATGACCAAGGCAGCTGCCCCAACCAGAGGACCACAGTAGCCTACTGAGGGGTCTTCTGGGACAGCTCGTTCCAGCCCAGCCCTCTGGTTGAAGAGCTCTGAGTTCTGTGAAGGTCCTGCCGGGTGGTGGCCCCAGTCCCACCCCTTTTCCTCACCCTCGTTGTCTAAGACAGAGCCCGTGGGCCGGGGCGCACACTGACCCAGGCCCTGGGAGACAGGTTGGCCTGAGTTGTCCTCTCTGCCCCCTAGAAGGCCAGGGCACTTCGTGGACGGAGCCCTGGCTTGGGATAGGAGACCCGAGTCCCATACTTTGACTCTGCCACGGCCTCTCGCCATCCGTGTGATGATGGGTTGGAGGGTGGTCTCAGAATAGTCCCTTGCTTTTGACCCAAGGCCTGGGCAGAGCCCTTTCCCCAGGTGAGGAATGCGTCTAGTCTTGGGGCCGGGGAGCTTGGGAGTCTGGGCTCAGCCCTGCACCGCAGCCCGCATTCGCCCAGCCCCGTCCCCTCTTCCCTTAGCAGGGATCTAGCCGGAGAACTGACTTCCCGCTCTGGTATAGCACCTGGTCCCCTGGCGCACCATAGGGGTTGTTGAAGGGACTGCAACGTGCAGGGACAGGCATCTATGGGGGACCCCCCTCCCCACCCATCCGTAGAGACACACATTTCCTGGGAAAATGGTTTCGCCCTCAGCTGCTCCCCCCAGGGCCCTGCCTGGGCCTGTGGAACCTGTCAGACGAGAGCAGGTTGTGGGGAGCTGGGGGTATGGAGACCCCAGAGTCAGAGCCCTGGTGACAGTGGGGGCCGGAGTTCCAGGGGAATGGCTGGTTCTCCTCCCCCTGCTGACATGGCTGACACGGCTGACACAGCTGTAGGGGTGCCCATTCTGCTGTGCGTGGCTTGAGACGCCGGGTGCTTCTCCTGCGTTCCTGAGAACCGGCCTGGCCTCTCCTCCCACTCCTGAATCGAGAGCTGAGGGGTCACCTCCTCTCCAAGGCTGGCTCTCCCCAGGCTCTGGGTCCTGTCCGCTCTGAGCTCCCCAGGGTCCCCACCCTGCAGAGGTCCCCTCATCTTTCTCAGCCTATAAATGTGGTCTTGCCTCTTCCCTCTGGAAAAACCCCTCAGACCCCTTCCCCTGGCTCCGCTCAGGGCTAAAGTTACTGTGCTGTCTTCATTTCCCTGAGACTTCTCCCCTAGGCCTCTCCTGTCCCCGCCGTCCCTCGCCCCATGCTTCTAAGCACCCGTGGCCTCTTCTTTTGCTGAACCCAATGGACGCCTGATTGCATTTCCTCTTCACCTTTTCCTTGACCCCAGGCTGCCTTTGGATGCAACTGGCTTTTTTTTTCCTTTTGTTTTGAGACAGAGTCTCACTCTGTTGTCCAGGCTGGAGTACAGTGGTGCAATCTCCACTCACTGCAACCTCCATCTCCTGGGTTTAAGTGGTTCTCCTGCCTCAGCCTCCCAAGTAGCTGGGATTACAGGCATGTGCCACCACGCCTGACTAATTTTTGTATTTTTAGTAGAGACAGGATTTCACCATGTTGACCAGGCTGGTCTTGAATTCCTGACCTCAAGTGATCCACCTGCCTCAGCCTCCCAAGTGCTAGGATTATAGGCGTGATCCACCGTGCCTGGCCCCGTGCCTGGTTTCTTGATTCACTTCCTTCCTGGCCTTGGCTTTCTCGCCATTCTTCAAGGGCTCCTCCTATCTCTCTGGCTGCTCCTCATTCTCTGCTGACTGCTCTTTTGCCTCCTGAAATGTGGGGACATCGTCCTGGGGGCCCCAAGCTGCTCTTCTTCTTCTGGGCTTCCAGGAGCCCAGTGTATGCCCTGACTCCCGTTTTTCAACATGCTCATCCTTCTTTCCTCTCTCTTTTTTTTTTTTTTGGCAGTCTTGCACGGTCACCCCAGGCTAGAGTGCAGGGGTGCGATCTCAGCTCACTGCACCCTCCGCCTTTCAGGTTCAAGTGATTCTCCTGACTCAACCTCCCAAGTAGCAGGGATTACAGGTGCCCGCCACTATGCCCAGCTAATTTTTGTATTTTTAGTAGAGACGGGGTTTCACTGTGTTGGCAAGGATGGCCTTGAACTCCTGACCTCATGATACCCCCGCCTTGGCCTCCCAAAGTGCTGCGATTACAGGCGTGAGCCACTGTGCCCGGCCTCATCCTTCTTTTCTCTTAAACTCCAGACTAAAAAATTCAGCTACCCCCTCAGCTCCCTGACGTTCCAGATGCCCCATGCACTCATCATGCCCCAGCTGAAACCCCCATTTACCCCGTAAACCTGCCCTGCCCCACCAAGCCTGGGCTTGGAAGAGGCTAGGCACCCTTCCTCTTCCACATCCGCCCAGTCTCCCGGCCCATCCCTTTTCCCCAAAGCTCCCAGTCCTTCTTGCCAGTGGCCCTCCCAGTGCCCCATCTCCCCTCCCTGGTTCCTGCCCAGGACTAGAGAAGTGTCTTGCTGTCTGGTCTCCACTGTGCCCCTCTCTGACATCTTCTGGAGGGTGCTCCTGAAACACAGAGCTGAGGACCTTGGGCTCTTTCCTAAGGTGTCGAGGACCCCAGGCGGGCATCCTGGGTGCGCTGCTGCACCTGCCTGAGTCCCAGGCGGGCATCCCGGGTGCGCTGCTGCATCTGCCTGAGTCCCGGGTGGGCATCCCGGGTGTGCTGCTGCATCTGCCTGAGTCCCGGGCAGGCATCCCGGGTACGCTGCTGCATCTGCCCGAGTCCCGGGCGGGCATCCTGGGTGTGCTGCTGCATCTGCCCGAGTCCTGGGCGGGCATCCTGGGTGCACTGCGCATCTGCCTGAGTCCTGGGTGGGCGTGGTCTGGATACCTGTGCCTTGATGTCTCTGCAGAAGCAGACACTGACCGAGCTGTTGGGCGTGCCCTCCTTTGCTCATCCTCCGGGCTCACTCTGGATGTAGCTCAGGCACCCTGGCTCTGAAAGACCCTCCTTGCCCTGATGGGTTGGATGGAGCCTGTACGAGGCATCCTTATGCTGGCACGGCCCCCTCTGTTCACGAGCCTGGCTCCCCTACCAGACTGATTCCCCACGGCAGGGCGCGCACTTCCTACTCTGGCTGCGAGAGGAGCTGAGCCCTCTGGGCCAGGGCTGCATCACCATTTGCCTGGGAACTTTGTAGACCAGGGCATCTACAAGATGCACAGCTGACCTCTCAAGCTGCTTGTCCTGGGGTCTCGGTGGAGCCCCTACCAGCCCCACAGACACTCTCAGCCCTTCACACGTCTTTGCTGGGAGCAGGGGAGCAGAACCACGGTTGAGAACTTCTCCCCTGGCTACAAGTCCCAGCTGGTTTCCGCTGTATAGCCTTGGGCAGGGCACGTGCCCTCTCAGAGCCCTCGGGTCCCATCTGTCAAATGGCTCTGGCAGCATCTACTGTGAGGACAGAAGCTGGTTAGCATAAGGGGTGTGCCCGGAAGAAGGGCTGGATGCAGGGTGGATGTCGATTGCCGATTGCCTAGCCTGCTCCCGTTTCTCAAACCGGGAAACTGAGACCCTGAGGGGAAGCGATGTGGCCCAGGTCACAGGGGTGGGTGGCAGCATGGCCTGGATCCCAGGCTCCCCACTGGCTCCTGGTCTTGGCTCTCTGTCTGCCCCCACCTGCCCCATCCACTCCTACTGCCCAGCCAGGATGGATGAGTCGCCTGCAGCTGACCAGGCTCTGAACGGCCGGGTAAATCTTGTGTCCCGGCCACCCATGCATGGGCCTCAGCATGATCGGGGCGCTGTTGCTCATCGTTGGCACAGAAGGACCTGGTGTCACTGGTTCCTGCTGCCCCTGCACGGGCAGCCATGCTAGCCTGGCCCAGGTGAGTGGGGCAGGGGGCCAGGCACTCCTGACCATCATCTGGTCCAGCCTCGGGGAAAAGGGTAAGGTGGCCTCACCTATTTTGGAACCCTCAATCTTGATGTCTGTCCTCAGCATTTTGGGACTCTGGGAGGAGCCCACTGGAGGTATTTGCCTCCCAGGATCTTGCCAGAAACAGGAGGGGTCTGGGGCGGGCAGCTTCTGGCGGTGGGCAGCTGCCTCTGGCTGACGGGCTCTCAGTGTGGTTTGTGTCTCTGTAGAGCCTGGATCATGATGAGGCCAGTGAGTCGGAGATGAAAAAGGCCTTAAACTCCTGCATCGTGGAAAATGGGCACCAGCTGGGGGCAGGTAGGGCTGAGGGCAGAGGAGGGGTGACTGTGTAGGTTTGGGGGTTTAGTAAGGCCTTGGTCAAGTATCTGTGCCAGGCCAGCCCTTGGCCTGGGGTGGGGGGACTCTAGCCTGAACCCCAGCGGGCAGAGAGGCTGCCAGGAGAGCAGCGTCATTCAATAGAACTTTTGAAACACAGAGAAAAGTCAGGAGATCTCAGGTGGTAGTGATCTCTCCCATTTCTAGAGGAAAGCAAGGAGAGGCTGAGGAATTTCTCTAAGCACTGAATAGGGTAGAGAGTGGGTTGATGAGCCAGCTAGTATTTATGAAGCTGGCCATGAGGGGAAGCTGGGAAAATCAGCTCTGGTTGGAGCAGTAGGATATCCCTGGTAGGAGGTCAGGGAGGCTGGAGCAGTTAGGGAGGCCTTCCTGGAGGAGGTGGGAGGAGGGTCCAGGGAGGCTAGAGCCCTTCTGGGAGGTCTTAGGCCCCTGTGGCTGCCACAGCTAACCACCCACCCATGCTGGTCACATGTTCCAGGTCCAGGCGATGGCCCCCCCGAGGTTGCCCAAACCTTCGTGGCACCAGATGCCCCCAGGCCTCGCCCCGTGAGTCTCTCCTTGCGGCTGCCCCATCAGCCAGTCACGGCTGTCACTCGAGTCTCTGACAGGTTCTCTGGGGAGACCTCAGCTGCGGCTCCATCACCCACGTCTGCTGCCACCCTGGGGGGCCTCAACCCGAGTCCCAGCGAGGCCGCCACACCCTGGACTTCCAGTCCTAGCGGTAGGAGCAGGACAGCACGGCCTTGGGCAGACCTCCCCTTGGGATGGGAGTGGGAGGGCCGGGGCTAGAGAGGGGGAGTTGGTGGGTGACTTGGAAAACGAGGGACCAAGCCCAGCCCTGCCTCTGCCTGCCATGTCTGCTCCTTCCCTTAGCCCATCCTCCCGGGCTCCTGCCCAGAGATGCTGAGAAATAGCGTCATCCCCTGGTGGGGACAACCGTGGGTTTTATTACAGGTGGAGGCCACAGTTGGAAGGTGGCTCTTGCCCTGCACGTTGGCACTGTCCCCTCCCTCAAGGCCCCAGGCCTGATGTGGCCTGTGGTCAGGCCTCAGTGCTGTGTCCTGGCAGAGGTGTCACGGGCCTCTGTGGGACGGGTTTGGGAGCTGTGTTTGCTAGATACATGGCACGGGCCCTGAGCTCTGAGCTCTCAGGAGCAGGGCGGGGACAGCTGAAAAGACCTCTTTGATGTTGTTGCTGCGAGTGCCCATCTTCCTTTCTCTGCCACTGTCACTAAGGCAGGACCGCCTTAACCCAGAGGGTTTGTTCATCCCCGCAGTGATGCCGGGTCAGAGGAAGGGAGGCTGTGGCGGGCCCTCCCTGGGCCGGGGTGTGTCACTTCTCTCCCTCTCTCTGTTCCACAGAGAAGAGTTCCTCTTTCACGCGGTCTGTGTCAAGCTCTGGCTTCGGGGCAGTGACAGCCAGCAAACACAGCAACAGGTGGGTCAGGGCCCGTGTTCCCATGAGGTCGCCACAGCTCAGATGTCTTCTCGGCTTTGGACACAGGCCGCCCAGGGATTGGAGTCTCCATGGAAGGCTCGGGGCTGGATCTCTGGAGCACTGGGCGGCAGGGTTGGGGGAAGGCGTGAGCAGGGAGTGGGGCCGTGGGGCTGGGTGGAGAACTTCATTTGGAGAAATGTGGATACAGTCTTCTTTGTGGACCTTTCAAGTCAGTCAAAAGATTGGCGGAGGAGCCGGGCACCATGGTGCATGCCTGGAATCCCAGCACTGCGGGAGGCCAAGGCCGTGGATCACCTGAGGTCAGGAGTTCAAGACCAACCTGGCCTACATGGTGAAACCCCGTCTCTATAAAAATACAAAAATTAGTGGGCGTGGTGGTGGATGTGTGTAATCCCAGCTATTTAGGAGGCTGAGGCGGGAGAATCACTTGAACCCAGGAGGCAGAGGTTGCAGTGAGCCAAGATCGTTCCATTGTGCTTTAGCCTGGGCAATAAGAGTAAAATTCCGTCTCCAATAAATAAATAAATACAAAAATTAGCTGGGCGTGGTGGTGGATGCCTGTAATCCTAGCCACTTGAGAGGGTGAGGCAGGAGAATCACTTGAACCTGGGAGGCGGAGGTTGCAGTGAGCCGAGATGGCGCCACTGCACGCCAGCCTGGGCGACAGAGTGAGACTCTGTCTCAAAAAAAAAAAAAAAAAGTTGGAGGAGGTGTCTCTGCTGGCAGGAAGGGGAGGACAGGAGTGCTGTCTTCTTCCATCCCAGCCCGCTGGGGTCCCTCGGAGCCGAGAACTTCCTGCTCACGGGCTGCGGGCAGGGGCAGGTGAGCGGGGCCTTCCCTGTGGCGCAGGCTTCCCCTCTCTGGCCAGCGGGACTGTAATTGGGGGTGGGGGTGGGGTAGCGGGCCTGGCTTTTTTTTTTCTTTAATAATAAAAGGATAATTGTGACTTCCTGGCAAACGGTTTCAGAGGAAACAGAGGGGTCTTATATCATGGCAGTGGAGGCAGGAGGCCTGGCCCCACCGGGGCGGGTTCTGGGCACACCTCCTGCCCGAGGAGGGGGTCCCCCTGCCCTCCCCAGGCACTGACACCTGCTAAGGGGTGGCAATGTCCAGAGAGGGGCCCAGCGTCCCTCCTGAGTTTGGCCTATGGGCCAGGCCGGCCGGGCAGCACAGGAAAACCTGCCAAACCAGGGGGCCAGAGCAAGGGGGCTCCTCTCTGAGTGCCCGTCACGGTGCAGTGGCCTTGCCACACTCAGTGGGATGGAGACCCCAAGGCCTGCTGAGCTAGTGATGACTGCTGGGCCCACGTCCCACCTTGGGGGTTCTCTCCTCAGCCCACCGCTGGTGACACCACCCCAGTCGCCCGTGTCCCCGCAGCCGCCAGCCACAACTCAGGTCCATCGGCAGGGGGAGCGTCGCAGGGAGCTGGTGAGGTCGCAGACATTGCCCCGGACCTCGGGGGCGCAGGCCCGGAAGGCATTGTTTGAGAAGTGGGAGCAGGAGACAGCGGCTGGCAAGTACGGATGCCCACTCACAGGCGGGGGGGAGGGGCAAGTAGGGATGCCCACTCACGGGCGGGGGAGGGGGAAGTACAGATGCCCACTCACCGGCGGGGGCGGCAAGTAGTGATGCCCACTCACAGATGGGGGAGGGGCACGTAGGGATGCCCACTCACAGGTAGGGGAGGGGCAAGTACGGATGCCCACTCACAGACGGGGGGAGGGGCAAGTAGGGACACCCACTCACAGGCGGAGGGAGGGGCAAGTAGGGATGCCCACTCACAGGTGGGGGGAGGGGCAAGTACGGATGCCTACTCACAGACGGGGGAGGGGCAAGCACGGATGCCCACTCATAGATGGGGGGCAAGCACGGATGCCAACTCACAGATGGGGGGGCATGTACGGATGCCCACTCACAGGCTGGGCCAATACGGATGCCCACTCAGGCGGGGGAGGGGTGAGTACGGATGCCCACTCACAGACGGGGGAGGGACAAGTAGGGATGCCCACTCACAGATGGGGGTGCTCCCTCAGTGTGCCCACACCCAGGCAGGGGCTGGGTGGGCGCTGAAGAGCCAGGTTCAGCCCTGTCCTGTTCCCCAAGACAAGATCTCTCGGGCAAGGCGCAACGTTAGGGCTGGACCACAGGGCAGGTTGGGGGAACGGGGGCTCCAGTTGTTTGGGGAAGAGGGCTGTGAGGCATGGGGCCAGGCCCGGTGAGGGCCCCTCTCTCCTCCTCCATTCCAGAGGCACCCTGGTCTGTCCCTAGTGCCCCCAGGCTGCCCTCACACCCACGTTCCCCATGGGTTGTGGTTCCTTTACTTTCTGGACATGACCGGGGGACTGGACAGGGACCGAGATTCCTGGCGGGAGCTGGGAGGCCCAGCGTGGGGTTGGCCTCGGCCGAGGACTGCAGAGGTGATGCCGTGGGACCGAATGCCCTGCAGCCCGCTATTAGGCCTCAAGAGACGGGTCCCTGGGCTCCAGCCACCTCTGAACATTCAGCCTGTCTTCGCGTCAGTTCCTGGTATTGATGCCTGCTGTGTACAGGGTGTGGCCCAGCCCTTGTGGGATAATGAAGACGACAGCCAGTCCCTGCTCCACTTTAGTGAGGGAGACCAACTCAGGACATGTCCCCACTCACCCCAAACAACCTGGTCCCGACCGTTAGGGACTGTCCTTGGGGCCCAGAAGAGGAAATCATCCCTCCTAGCTCGGAAAGAGCCGTCAGGGAAGGAGGCCCTCCATTAGGAGGGGGGCTCGGGGGAGGAAGGAACGGGGAAAGGAATTCCAGGCAGAAGGCAGGGCCTGGGGCTGTGTGGGTGGGCCAGGGTCTTCTGTCTCAGGATTCCCAAGAGACTCCTGCTTCCTGGGGTGGGGAGTAGCCAGGGGACCTGGAGGGCAGTTCGGGTGAGGATGGTCCTGCCACATACCATCAAAGGAGGCTGTGTGGCTGGTGTATGGGGCCGTGCCGTGGACATGGGCTCAGCTGAGCCTGCGTGCTGCCAGCATCTCTCCCGGTTGAGCAGAGCGAGCGGGGGCCTCCTCCCTGGGGGTGCAGGGATGGCCTCCCCTGCCCCGGACCCGCAGTGGGAGATGATGGCTGGAGGCCCCCCACAGCAGGCCTGCGCTCTCTCTGCAGGGGGAAAGGCGAGGCCCGGGCCAGGCTGAAGCGGTCGCAGAGCTTCGGCGTGGCCAGCGCCAGCAGCATCAAGCAGATCCTGCTAGAGTGGTGCCGCAGCAAGACGCTGGGCTACCAGGTGAGCCAGGCTCCCTTCCAGCTGCGGGACCCCCCACCAGAGGCCTGACCAGGCATTGCCACTGTCCTTGTTCTCCAGCCTGGGCAGGAGCCTGCTGAGGCTGGGGTTAAGGGATGGGAACCACAGTGATCATGCCTTCCCAGTGGGTGCCTGACTGCCCGTGGCGTGTGCTGAGAAACTCCAGGCATCCGTGTCTAGGCCCCGCGCTGACCCCATGCCCCTCCTATAGCACGTGGACCTGCAGAACTTCTCCTCCAGCTGGAGCGACGGCATGGCCTTCTGCGCCCTGGTGCACTCCTTCTTCCCAGACGCCTTCGACTACAACTCCCTGAGCCCCACGCAGCGGCAGAAGAACTTCGAGCTGGCCTTCACCATGGCCGAGTGAGTGTGGTGGCTCTTGCTGGCTGCCAGCCCCAGCCCAGTCCCTGAGCCCAACTCTTTCCCCAGGTGGGGCATGGGGCGAGTGGATTGTGGGGCAGCTGTCTGCAAAGCTGAAGGACCCCGAGGCCATGTGGTCTGTCTACCTCATGAGCAGATGGGAAGACAGGTCTGGAGAGGGATGTTCCGAGTCACACAGCACTCAGCGGGGGAGGGGACTCTGTTCCTGGGTACCTGCCCTCTTTGCTGGGTGCCCAGCTTCTGGGGTGTACTCTGGGAGACCAGCCACGGACCTGGCACGAAGGGCAGCTGGACAGGGTTCCCCAGAGCTCTGAATCTGTTCTCTCTGGACTGATGCAGAGATGCTGTTGCTTGCATGAGCCACAGTGGCCAGTTAGCAAGAAATTGATTACTCTCCGGGCCATTCAAAAGGAGATTATTAATTAGCCAGGCATACTGGTGTGCACCTATAGTCCCAGCTACTCGGGAGGCTGAGGCAGGAGAATTGCTTGAACCCGGGAGGTGGAGGTTAAAGTGAGCTGAGATCAAGCCACTGTACTCCAGCCTGGGTGACAGAGTGAGACTGTCTAAAAAACAGAAAGGAGATTTTGCTTCCAATCAGATTTTCCTTCCCTAAATCGTGTTCCAGCATTGATTGTGAAATTGCCTCGCTGTTAGGTCCCACTCCTGGGGTGAGGATGGGGGGCGCTCTGGGCTCAGGAGGCACCTAGAAAGCGAATTTGGGATTTGCTTATTGGCTGAAGGCCTCAGGAGAGGTGGCAAAGTCAGGTGTGTCTGCCAGGGCTCCAGTGGGGCACAGGGGCACACTCAAAAACTGGGCGAGGAGAGTTTCATACAGGGACTCTTGACAAAGGCGCGGGCAGGAATGAGACAGAGGGCCAGGCCCTGAGCAGCAGCCTCAGGAGAACAGCAGTGCGTGGTCAGCAGCCCGTGGTCTGGGTGGAGAGGAAGGTCTGATGAGGGTCGTGCTCGGGCAAATGGTTGCAGTCACCTCGCTGTGACCTGGCAGGGAGGGACCTATAGGATAAGCGCCCAACCTCACTCCCCTCCTGCCTCACGCCAGGGCCTCTTGGGGACTTAACCCAGTCGAAGACAGAGGGCCAGGAGTCGTGGCTGTGGTTCATCCCAGCCCCCAGGGCAGGGAGCAGGGCACAGATGAGTGGTGTTTGGGGCTGCCCGACGCTAAGCTCTCTGAAGCTCAGAGAGAACTAAGGTCATCCCCAAAGCCGAGCCTTCTGGAGGGCGCGTTTGCTGTTCTCTCCCTTCTTTGTGCCTGCTGGCGTCAGCCTCTGATATCGGTCTGCAACTGACCATGTCTGTTTCTGGTCTAGGTCCTCAGTGCCCACATTTAGGAGCGGTCCTCACCAAGCAGGGCGCAGTGGCTCACGCCTGTAATCCCAGCACTTTGGAAGGCTGAGGCGGGCGGTTCACCTGAGGTCGGGAGTTCAAGACCAGCCTGTCCAACATGGACAAAGCCCGTCTTTACTAAAAATATAAAATTAGCTGGGTGTGGTGGCACATGCCTATGATCCCAGCTACTTAAGAGGCTGAGGCAGGAGAACTGCTTGAACCCAGGAGGCAGAGATTGCATTGAGCTGAGATCACGCCATTGTACTCTAGCCTGGGCAACAAGAGTGAAACTCTGGAAAAAAAAAAAAAAGAAAGAAAAAAAAGAGTGGGCATGGGCTTGTTGGGTTGAAGGAGCCTCACCCCAGGCCTCACCTGCCTTCTACGCTCCTTTCCCGGCCCAACCACCGAGCCCTGGCCCGGCCCACCTCCCTGGACCCTGAGCCTGGCCAGGGAAGAAGCCAAAGCCAGGGTGTCTTGTGACCCACACGTGGTATTGTAAGTCTCCCTTTGACCTGAGACAGCTGCCCCTCTCTAGGGCAGCACTCTCTGGGGCAGAATTGAGACACTGGCTCTGAGCTCCTCAGTCTGAGTTTTTGGAATCTTGGTATCAGCCCTGTTGGGTTGCCTTGGATGACGCGCTTGGACTCAGCCCCCTGGGGTTACAAGAACTCCTTGTATACTTGAAAAGCCTTTCTGTCTTGGCTGCTTGGGGTCAGCTGTCATCCTAATTGCAGAAACAGCTCTGGCCGAGCGTGTTGTGCAACTGGATCCAGACGATGGGGAGGTGGAGCCAAGGGGAGTGAGTGGTGCGGGGCGCAGGCAGCTCCTAAGGACGGGGCCCAGCTGTTGAAGCCCAGATGGGGCACCTGTCAACAACCAGACTGTCAGAGTATGCGGGGCCAGGGCCTTGGGGCGCACACCCCAGCACCCACCCCAGCGGCAAGGCCACACTGTCTTTCAGGGTTCTTTGTTCGTTGTCTAAGTCCAGTGTGGTGCCCACTTACGTCCTGGCCACCTCGGTCACCCTCCGCCCTGGACCAGGCTAGGCTGTGGCAGGGAGAGAGAGGATGCTGCGGGCCATGGGGTGGTGGCCCCGTGCCCCAGCCTGCAGGGAACACAGTTCCCCTTGGCAGCCAGAGCCAGAGCGACTCCAGGTGGTGCTTCCCCAGCACGAGGTTTGGGTCCAGGGAGCCTCTAGACTCCAAACAGATGTTTCTGCTATTCCCAGCTTGGTGGGGTGAGGGGGAGGCGGCGGCGAGGCTGGTCCAGGTTTTGCCTCCTGCCTTCCCAGGGCACACAGCAGGGTAAAATCGCTGGCCTAGCCTCCCTGTGGCCTGAGCCTGCTCCGGCTGTGGAGTGGGGCAAGGAGGATGGGTCTGCTGAAGCCGCTGAGATGAGTTCTTGCTTTTCTGCTGACTTGAGGGGGTGGGAAGAGGCGTCCACCGCAGGCCTGTGCCAGGGTCGGGGGTGGGGGTTTGCTCAGAGCCTGGGAAGGTGCCTCCCCTCATGACTCATGACAAGATTATCTCCCAGGTACTGCGGGAGAGGGCTGGGAAGACTGACTCGCCTGCCTGGGGCCTCTTGGGGGGACGACAGCTTGGATCACCTCCTTTCCTAGACAATAGGCTGCTTAGAAGAGCTGGCGAGAAAGCGCAGGGACACCCGCCTGAGGATGCTGGCTGTCATGTCCTCAGCCATATTCCTGAGGTTTGCAGCAAAGGCTGAGCAGACATGTGCTGCTGAAAGCCACCCAGGGTGTGCAGGCAGCAGGAACACAGGGCTGAGGAGGGACCACAGGGCTGAGAAGGGCAGCCTGGGGGCAGGCAGGGTGGAACGAGAGGAGCATGGGGTCTGATAAAGGCAACCTCTGGAGGGGAAAGGAGGACGCAGGTTCCCAAACCACGGGTTCCCCTTGCAGGAGAAGAGAAACATTTCTGCCAGCAAGCACCTTAAAGGCACGAAGATGCATCAGTGACCTTTGGAGTAAAAGTTGTGTGTGCTTCCCCTCCCCCACCCGCACCTGATGATTTATGGTCACAGAGATTCCCCGTGGCCTAATCTGTGTGAGCGATGCGGTGCTGACAGCACAGCGAGCTTCCCTTGCCTCACAGGTGTCCGGGATCTGGAACGAGTGAGGACCAGCCCCTTTTATGGAAGATGCCTGACCCTTCTGCACCTGTCCCCTCCACCTCCTTGGAGGCAGAGTGCAGGACGTGCAGCCCCAGGCTTCCCACTTGCCCTGCGGGGAATGTGTCCTGCTCTCGAGTTTCGCTGGAGCAGAAGGGACTTCCAGGCTATTTGTAGTGCCCATGTGTCTCTGTCTAAAACCAGATAGGAGGTAGTAGCCCGATTCCTGCCATCCTTGTCTGCATTTAGAGCAGGCATAAAAAAATAAAAATAACCCCAAACCCCTTCTCCAGCTCCTTTCCAGGCCAGCCCTGTGGTAGCTGAAGCTTGAGATAGAGAGTAGGAGAAACCCTTCCCGCCTTTTCCCCACCCAACCGATGCGGGGTACAGGCAAAGGCGCTTTAAAAATGGTAGTCGGGATTGGCCGGGCCCCGGGCTCACGCCTGCAGTCCTATCCCAGCACTTCGGGAGGCCAAGGCGGATGGATTGCTTGAGTTTAGGAGTTCGAGACCAGCTTGGGCAATGTGACAAGACCCCGTCTTTACAGAAAATACAAAAAATTAGCTGGGTGTGGTGGTGCACACCTGTGGTCCCAGCTGCTTGGGAGGCTGGGGTGGGAGGCAGGTGCTTTTTTTTTTTTTTTTTTGAGATGAAGTTTTGCTCTTGTTGCCCAGGCTGGAGTGCAATGGAGCAATCTCAGCTCACTGTAACCTCCGCCTCCCAGATTCAATCGATTCTCCTGCCTCAGCCTCCCAAGTGGCTGGGATTACAGGCGCCCACCACCATGCCCGGCTAAGTTTTGTACTTTTAATAGAGATGGAGTTTTACCATGTTGGCCAGGCTGGTCTCAAACTCCTGACCTCAGGTGATCCCACCAGCCTTGGCCTCCCAAAGCGCTGGGATGACAGGCGTGAGCCACTGCGCCTGGCTAATTTTTGTATTTTTAGTAGAGACAGGGTTTTGCCATGTTGCCCAGGCTGGTCACGACCTCCTGACCTCAGGGGATTTGTGGAAGGCAGGTGCTCTTGACAGTGTGCTGTGAGCTGTGTTTCAAAGATGGAGGATGATCCCTGCCTATGGGATGGAGAATTTGGAGCTCTCAGGGAAAGAAGTAGGTAAGGGGCAAAGGTGGCAGGGGGAAGAAAAGAGGGAGCCAGGAGATGGTGGTTGCGTGTTGCATATTGTGACACCCCTGCTCCCTTAGGAACCCCACATTCTCCTGTGCTCAACTCAGCAATAACAACAGTGGGTACAGATGGATCCTGGCCCTGTGCCCTGGTTGCCTGTGGTGGAAGCCAGTGATCTGGGCAGTGGAAGGTGATACAGGGCATGGCCTCCACTCCCATCCTAGCTGCCACCCTGGTCTTGAAGACTTGCTGCCAGAGCAGGGGCCAGGGGTCATTATCAGAGGGTAAAGGCAGCCTCTAGAAAGAAGCAGGGGGTCCGCTGGCTCTCCTCTGCAGAGGGTGAGCAGCACCTGAAAGATGCCAGCAATTCTGAGGGCGTCCTATGAAGTGGGTGTGACAGCCACAAGACCCGGCTCAGAGGAGTGGGTCCTAGGTGTCCTCTGTGGGGACAGTTAAGGAACCAGAGCTATTTGGTTCAGAGAAGGACCTGAAAGCAAGGTTTTCTTCTGGCACGTGAAGGGTTCTTTCATGGGGGGAATGTTAGACTGAGAATAAGTAGTCTTGTGGGACCAGTAGGTAGAAAGTACACACAGGCACAAATAGTGTAAGAAATGTCAGAGGAACTTTCTCGTGCTCACAGCATCTGCAGAGGGCTCTGAGCTGTCCTTGGAGGAAATTGGGTCCCCTTTCCCTGGCCCCTGAGATAAACAAGCTGAGGCAGGGCGTTTATAGAGGTGATTGGTGCTTCTGATGGGGGTGTTTGGATGGGTGGAGGTCCTAGAATCCTCATGCTGTCCCCAGTTACCATGTGGGACCACTGAGGCCACCGCTGTCAGGGCTGATAACCTGGCCATGTGTGCAGCCTGTTTGCACACACCTGGGATCCTCCAAATAGGTCTGGGAGAGGAGGTGCTCCACCTGTGTGGCAGGTGAAGAGGAGGGCATCAGGTTCGACATGATCACTCAGGAAGGTGAACCCAGGTCCCCAGCTTCTCTGAACTCGAGCTTCCTTCCTTCCTTCCTTCCTTCCTTCCTTTTCTTTCTTTTCTTTTCTTTCTTTCTCTTTCTTTCTTTCTTTCTTTTTCTTTCTTTCTTTTCTTTCTTTTTCTTTCCTTCTCTCTCTCTCTCTTCTTCCTCTCTTTCTCTCTCTCTCTCTCTTTCTTTCTTCCTTCCTTTCTTCCTTTCTTTCTCTTTCTCTCTCTCTCTCTCGCTCTGTCGCCCAGGCTGGAGTGCAGTGGTGCGATATCAGCGGACTGCAGCCTCTGCCTCTCGGTTTCAAGCAATTCTCCTGCCTCAGCCTCCTGAGTAGCTGGGATTATAGGCGTGCACCACCACTCCCAGCTAATTTTTGTATTTTCTGTAGAGACAGGGTTTTACCATGTTGATCAGGCTGGTCTCGAACTCCTGACCTCAGGTGATCTTCCCGCCTCGGCCTCCCAAAGTGCTGGGATTACAGGTGTGAGCCACTGCACCCGGCCTAATTTTTGTGTTTTTAGTAGAGATGGGGTTTCACCATGTTGGCCAGGCTGATCTTGAACTCCTGTCTTCAAATGATCTGCCCACCTCAGCCTCCGAAAGTGTTGGGATTACAGGCATGAGCCACTGCGCCCGGCCTGAACTCAAGATTTTCAAACCTTTATCTTTGACAAAGCACCTTTGCATGCCTGCTCGCATCAGAGGGCTGACTTCCCTGACATGGAGCCCTGGCCTGGCCTGTGCCAGGGAGAAAGGGTGCCCGCTCATCGGGCCAAACCCACTCACCACCCCACAAAGCCTGTTGGATTCCCTTACAGGCCACCCGCTGCAACCCCAAGGGGGAGGCGGGGAGGGGATCCAGGACAGATGTCTCCATTTCGCTGTGATAGTTGGTTTCTGATGGGAGGCCTGGCGGCCAGCCAGCACAGCAGAGCAGGGCTGCGGGTAATGTTACGGCCTTTGTTTCTGGAGCACAAAACCGTGTGAGTCCTGGTAGAAAGTGCTGAGTGCGTCGTGCCAAACTGGGGTGGGTCAGAGGAGTCTTGCTCGCTCATGGGGGGTCTCCCCTCTGGCTGGGCTCTCTGGGGAACAAGATGCATAAAGACACATTGTGGAATCACAACCTCCCAACAGGCCCACTGGGAGGGACAGCAGAGCTGGTATTCCAATTTTCTTTTTTTTTCTTTTTTTGAGACGAAGTCTTGCTCTGTCGTGCAGGCAGGAGTGCAGTGGTGCAATCTTGGCTCACTGCAACCTCTACCTCCCAGGTTCAAGCAATTCTCCTGCTTCAGCCTCCCAAGTAGCTGGGATTACAGGTGCCCATCACCATGCCCGGCTAATTTTATGATTTTAGTAGAGACGGGATTTCACCATGTTGGCCAGGCTGGTCTCGAACTCCTGACCTCAGGTGATCCGCCCACCGAGATTACAGGCATGAGCCATGGTAAGGAACTGGGCACAGAAGGTGAAGCAGCTGGAAGAGTCAGGGTTTGAACTCGACTATTTAGATTTCACATTTAGGCCTTTTCTCTGTGATCCACCCTGCTTCTTAAAGCAAGGCATGATCATCAAAATGGCAACAAGAATGAGCTCTGACTTTTTTGTTTGTTTTGGTTTTGTTTTTCCTGAGACAGGGTCTGGCTCTGTCGCCCAGGCTGGAGTGCAGTGGTGCGATCTGGGCCCACTGCAGCCTGCACCTCCTGGGCTCAAGCCATCCTCACCTCAGCCTTGGGTAGCTGGGACTACAGGCGCGCACCACCATGCCTGGCTAATTTTTGAAATTTTTGTAGAGATGGAATTTTACTGTGTTGTCCAGGCTGGTCTCAAACTCCTGGACTCAAGTGATCCGCCCGCCTTGGCCTCCCGAAGTGCTGGGCTGACAGACATGAGCCAGCACGCCCAGCCTAATCTTGAACGTTTATTAGCTCTTTTGAGGTGGCTATAATTCACAGATGGAGAAACAGGCCTGGAGAAATGAAGTGTGTTGCCCAAAGCTATATGGCCTGTAAGAGGTGGAGCTGGGATTTGAACCCTGACAGTCAGGCACTTATTGATGGAAAGAAAAACAAAAACTAAAAACAAAAGACTGGGGCCCCCTGGAGCTACAAAAGTGCACACAGCTGCTGAAGGAAGGGCACTGACAATTGGGCCAAGTGTGATCGTTTTTGCCTTTTTGGTTCTGCCTGATAATGTCAGCAGGCTCCATCTAGAGCCCAGGGGAAGCAGGCATACTGTGAGCAGAATCAGAGGGGGCGGGGGCGTGGGGCTGGGCGTTCCACAGGCCTTCTGCTGTTACTTCAGGACCCAGTGCTGAGACGCTCAGGGCGATGTGTCTGGACCGTTGATGTTTCTCTTGCCACGGCCATGAGGCCTTCATCCTCCCTCTGAGCCCCAGTGAAAGGCCACAGTGTACACACGAGTCTAAACCACTAAACCAGTATTTCCCAGGCCAGGAGGCAGAGGGCCCTGGGGGGTGAGGGGGCTGGCAATGATTTTAAGCAATCTTTTAAAGTGCCAGTTATGACTCATTAGTGATTGTAAAATCACTTTAGTGCTTCCTGACCAGCTTTTTAAAGAGGCAGAGTTGGGGAGGGGCACGGGAGAGAAATAACATGAACTATCACGGAGAAAATACAGGCAGTAGTGAAGGTAAGGATGTGAAAGTTTATTTCCTCATACATGTGTGCATGTGCTGAATCATAATAAAAATATCTTCCTTACTACGGGTCATGGTTAAAAAAAAAAAAGTCAACTGGGTGCAGAGGCTCATGCCTGTAATCCCAGCACTTTGGGAGGCTGAGGCAGGTGGATCACAAGGTCAGGAGATCAAGACCATCCTGGCCAACATGGTGAAACCCTGTCTATACTAAAATAAATTAGCCAGGCATGGTGGCGCGAGCCTGTAGTCCCAGCTACTCGGGAGGCTGAGGCAGGAGAATTGCTTGAACCCAGAAGGTGGAGATTGCAGTGAGCTGAGATCACACCACTGCACTCCAGCCTGGGTGACAGAGCAAGACTCCCTCTCAAAAAAAAAAAAAAAAAAAAAAAGTCTAAAAGCACTTTTAGGAGGCAAATGGGTAAATTTATTTTTTGCTTTATTAGTTTTAGATTTATTTATTTATTTATTTGAGATAGATTCTTGCACTGTCGCCCAGGCTGGAGTACAATGGCGGCATCTCTGCCCACTGCAACCTCCGCCTCCCAGGTTCAAGCAATTCTCCTCACTCAGCCTCCTGAATAGCTGGAATTACAGGCACGTGCCACCATGCCTGGCTAATTTTTGTATTTTTAGTAGAGACGGGGTTTCACTATGTTGGCCAGGCTGGTCTCAAACTCCTGATCTCGTGATCCGCCCACCTTGGCCTCCTAAAGTGCTGGGATTACAGGCATGAGCCACCGTACCTGACCTAGTTTTACATTTGTTTTAATAACGTATGCTGACTTTCCATATACTATTGATATTTACTTTTTTTGAGACAGAGTTTCGCTCCATTGCCCAGGCTGGAGTGCAATGGCACAGTAGCTTCCCCTCTTGGGTCCATGCAGTTCTCCTGTCTCAGCCTCCCTAGTAGCTGGGATTACAGGCATGCACCATCAGGTCCGGCTAATTATTTTTGTGCTTTTAGTAGAGACGGGGCTTCACCATATTGGTCAGGCTGCTTGCAAATTCCTGACCTCAGGTGACCCTTCCACCTCAGCCTCCTGAAGTGCTGGGATTACAGGCGTGAGCCAGGACACTCAGCTTACTTTTTTTTTTTTTAACTTAAATATAGTTTCATTTAAAATTTAAATACAATATGCAGGTACTATGGCTTGCCTGTGCCTATAATCCCAGCTACTCAGGAGGCTGTGGTGGGAAGATGGCTTGAGGCAGATGTTCAAGACCAATCTGGGTAACATAATGAGACACCCATCTCTACAAAACTATTTTTTAAAAACTAGCTGGGCCAGGCCTGGTGGCTGACACCTGTAATCTCAGCAATTTGAGAGGCCCAGACAGGTGGATCACCTGCAGTCAGAAGTTCAAGACTAGCCTGGCAAACATGGTGAAACTTCGCCTCTACTAAAAATACACACACACACACAAATTAGCCAGGCATGGTGGTAGACATCTGTAATCCCAGCTACTCAGGAGGCTGAGGCAGGAGAATCGCTTGAACCCGGGAGGCGGAGGTTGCAGTGAGCCAAGACTGTGCCACTGTACTCCAGCCTGGGCAACAAGAGCAAAACTCTGTCTCAAAAACAAAACAACAATAACAAAAAATTAGCTGGGTATGGTGGTGTGTGTCTATCCCAGCTACTAGGGAAGACAAGGCGTGAGGCTCACTTGAGCCTAGGAGGTCGAGGCTGTAGTGAGCTAGGATCGTGCCACTGTACTCACACCTGGGCCACAGAGCAAGACCCTGTCTCTAAAAAAAAAAAAAAAAAAGCCAAATTAAATAAAGTAAGTCTATTTAAATGAAAATATTAATTATATAGGGGGCTTATAAATCTGGGAGTTTGGAAACACTGCATTGGAGCCAGCGAGTCCAGACGTTCTGCCAGGTTATCTGAATTCCCCGCTGGTCTCGAACTCATGACCTCAGGTGATCCACCTGCCTTGGCCTCCCAAAGTGCTGGGGTTACAGGTGTGAGCCACTGCTCCCGGCCCAAACTGGCTTTCAAATTGGGGCGGGACACCAAGGGCAAAAAAAAAAGAAAAGAAAAAAAGAGGGGGGAACCTCTGGCTGCAGGCTGAGTTCCATCCCCTGGCGCAGCTGTGGGGCTGGCTGATGGCTGGGACCGCCATTCTGACGGGGCTTGTGTGTTTCAGGAATCTGGCCAACTGTGAGCGCCTCATCGAAGTGGAAGACATGCTGGTGATGGGCCGCAAGCCGGACCCCATGTGTGTCTTCACCTACGTCCAGTCGCTGTACAACCACCTGCGTCGCTTCGAATAAAGCCCCTAGGCCTGGAGAGTCAAAGAGCAGCCCCAGGAAGAGGCCGTGGGTCTGCGTGCCCCAGCGGCCTTGCCGTTTGGTGTGAGCGCGCTGTTTGTTCTGTGGCGTGTGACCTCACTCCTCCTCGAGACCAGCTGTGTTACTGATTAAAAGTACCGCTGAGCTGTGCTCCAACGACGCTGATCACAGCCAAGGGCTCGGAGGAAAAGGAAAAATTATGAGAGAGGGAGAGAAATTGGTGCTAAGTAATGATCTTCCTAAAGCAATGCTTGTCTTTATAGATTCCAGAACGCTAACCTACGATGTTCCCTCTGGTGAATTCAATACATCGGCTTTACAGGGTTACATTGATCACCAAGTGTTCTTTTTAAATCAAAATACCCAGAGTTTTTTACCTCCTCACACGATTGTAGGTTCCTCTCCTCCCTCTGGGCCACTGCCAGGAAACAGACCACTTAATCAGCAGCTTGACAAAGGCCGCAAGTCTTGGGAAGTAGCAGTTTAATCACTCCCAAGTCCTGGGCGACAGATGACCTTCAAGTCACCTGTGCTCTCCTGGGAGATGGGAAGTTTCTCCCCTTGGTCCCAATGTGATCCTGTTTTTCCCAGGGGGCCCACAAGTGTTTGGCTAAGCACAGGCTCTTGGGAAGTTTGTGATTTGGGGGAAGGATAAACCCTTTGTGCTGAGAAAGAGCGTTTTTATTCACATCTTTTTTGGGGGATTTGCTGCACATATTTATAAAAAGTAACTCCCTCTGTGCCAGTGACCCATTTGTACATAAAAGAGATGCGTTGAACTTTGCTTGGGGTTTGTTATTTCTGTTTGGGAGAAGGGAGTTCTGCGAATAAGAGGCTCTGCACGCCTTCCAAGTGAATGTCCACTGAAACCCCACCCTGTTTCTGCGCTTAAATCACTTGCCTGGAAAGTTGAAGACGACATTCGCTGTCAGCTCTGAGTTCGCCTCTCTCCCGGCTCCGGGGTGCGGAAGGAGCGTCAGCAGATTCCCCGTGAGGTCTGTCCTCTGGACGTAGACTGCAGTGTTTGTGATAAACAGTGGCCCAAGACAGCAGGGTTTGGGGTGGTCCCGCACTTGGAGGAAGCCCATCAAGGAACGTTGGTTTATTTTCACAGCTGTTTGGTGGTAGGATTTACATAGAAAAATCTTGAGATTCTATAAAGCTCCAGCCATTAGCTTATTCTCAGCCAAGAATCCTTGTATAATTGGGTTGGATTTTAGCCATGCACATCTAAAACTTCTCTTTAAGGAGCAAGTGTGTGTCTTCATCTCATACAGCGGGCTCTCAACACTAGTGCCTTTCTGGGGTCCCAAGTGTCCCTTGTGTGGCATATTGGGGGCAGGCAGGAGATCCCTGGGGGTGTCAGGAGGAACATGGCAGAGCCTGTGGGTGGGTGAGCAGTGTTCACCGTGGTTGACCCAGGCTGCCGTCCTGCCCTTTCTCTCGGATTCCCCGACACTGGAAGCCATTCCCTTGCTATCTCTCTCGTCTCTTGCAGGCGTTGGGAGGTGAGCCCTATTATTAGCAGAGACACATAACTGAAGCTTAGGGTTTCAAACCTAAAGCCAACCTGGGAACACAAGGGCTCTGTAAAAAGCATGGGCATATGTTACTGAGTACTCGCACGCATTGAATAGAGCTCTCCCGAGTCGCAGACGTGGCCATACACTCTGCATGAAACACAGCAGATGCTGCCAGAATAAAGATCAATTTCTTTTAAACTTCAGGAATGGTGTCCCTCTACAGACTCGAGATCTTAAAGTTGGTTCCATGATGCTGTTGCCTGTGGTCTTCATTGGGAGTAGGGGGTGAGGGATCTTATGATTTTTTAGAGTTTATGAGTTTTGAGCTTGATTACGTCTAAGACAAAGCATGGGAGGAAAATCCAAGAGGGTTTCACAATCACGAGACGTTTGGAAACCACCGTTTTAGATCGGGGTTACGCGAAAGTTCCAGGTTTGGTGAAATCCCATTCCATCTTGTTTTCTACCCTGGTATGGAGAATTTCACATCTTTTTTCCCTTTCTCGAGAGAATTATTTCTTGGAGCTGCCCATAGAGCCTTCTGTTTTTCCAGATGAGATTCCTTCACCTGGATTTTGTTAAAACGTGTGAAGTCTGATCAAATTACCTTGCGTGTGTTTCCCTGAAGTGAACGTTTCACCAGAGCCTCCATGGCTTTCAGCTTATCTGACAGCTGATGGCTATTTTTCAAGGCCAGTGAGCGCCTGTAAGCACTTTCTGAATATGATATAGCACATGCTGCTTAGAGGAGACCGCCCAGGCCAGGTGTGTGGGGAACAGTTTGTTAAAGCCAATGAGTTTCGCAAATGTGCTAGATGAGGAAACGTTCTCAGCTTTCCAAGCTGCAGTGATCAGGACTCTGTAACTGGAGACCAGTGTGAGAGAAGATTTTATTCTCTGCCATCACGACCAGGCCTCTAGGACTGCAGGCAATTCAGAAGGCTAGAAATGCTGATTCAGTTGGTCAATTGGGGTGGGACATCTTACCAACCCAGCAGATCCAGCTCTGGCTTGGGTTTCTCAGCTGGTGACAAGTGACTGACTCATTCTGATGAGTTGATTATGCCCGTGGACGTGGCCCACTTGACTTATGTATCTCCCTCCTTTAGCTGTGCTCTCGCAACCACGTGATCTGCTGAATGATAAATGGACCCAGTATGGTTATTTCTGAGCCACCTTATCTCTCTCACTTTTAAAGTTTGGATTGAGCATGCTTTCAGAGCTTTTGATCTCTTATCTCTTGGTATTTGGACTTGCTTTGACACCAAATAGTGCTCATAGTCTTTTGAAAGAGCACACTAAAAATCCCTAGGCTGGGCATGGTGGCTCATGCCTGTAGTCTCAATACTTTAGGAGGCCGAGGCAGGATGAATCCCTGAGCTCCGGAGTTTGAGACCAGCCTGGGCAATATAGTGAGACTGTCTCTACAGAAAGTTTTAAAATTAGCTGGGTGTGGTGGCACATGCTTGTAGTCCTAGCTACCTGGAAGGCCAAGGTTGGGAGGATGGATTGAGCCAGAAAGGTCAAGGCACCGGTGAGCCACGGGTACACCATTGCACTCCAGGCTAGGTGACAGAGTGACACCCTGCCTCAAAACAAA
Organism: Cacajao melanocephalus; assembly: GCA_963573385.1. NCBI lineage: Eukaryota > Metazoa > Chordata > Mammalia > Primates > Pitheciidae > Cacajao > Cacajao melanocephalus. The sequence goes on from CAUYLG010032309.1 coordinate 40,011, forward strand.
ACAAAAAAAATCCCTAAGACCTGCCTACTCCCTAGAAAGCACAAAACAAGGAAAAACACCGGGAGGAATGGAGTTCAGAAGGCTGTGCTCTCCGAGGCATCCGGGCAGCCTCACTGGATGGAGAAGGTCAGGCAGGTGGGATAACGAGTTGGGAAGGGGCCCTGAATCAGAGGCAGGTGATATGTGGTGGCGGCACCAGAGAGACGCCAGTGTTACCACAGGTCTTGACTGTCCATCTTCATCCCTGAAGTTGATCCGGCTTTCTTACTGTCACATAGGTGGATGTAAAATCGATCTTGCTGGGTGCAATGGCTCATGCCTGTAATCCCAGCACTTTAGGAGGCTGAGGCGGGCAGATCACAAGGTCAGGAGTTCGAGACCATCTGATCAACATGGTGAAACCCCGTCTCTACTGAAAAATGCAAAAATCAGCCTGGTGTGGTGGCGCACGCCTGTGATCCCAGCTACTCGGGAGGCTGAGGCAGGAGAATTGCTTGAACCTGGGAGGCGGAGGTTGTAGTGAGCCAAGATGGTGTCACTGTACTCCAGCCTGGGTGACAGAGCGAGACTCCATCTCGAAAAAAAAAAAATCAATTTTAGGCATCTGATTTTTTTTTAAATTTATTTTTTTTAATTTTTTAAATTTTTATTGTATTTTATGTCTTGGGGTACATGTGAAGAACATGCAAGATTGTTGCATAGGTACACACGTGGCGGTGTGATTTGCTGCTTTCCTGGCATCTGATTTTTAATCACTCCCGGTGGCAAATGTCCTACCTGGTTTGCTGACTGAGTGGTGTTTGCGCTCCTCCCGGCTTGCCCGCCTC
>CAUYLG010032311.1:0-41102 GCA_963573385.1 Cacajao melanocephalus
AGTTGCGTGGAGCATGGTGGCTCACACCTGTAATCCCAGCACTTTGGGATGGCAAGGCAGGCAGATCACCTGAGGTCAGGCGTTCGAGACCAGCCTGGCCAACGTGGTGAAACCCCATCTCTACTAAAAATACAAAAATTAGCCAGGCGTGGTGTCAGGTGCCTGTAATCCCAGCTACTATGGAGGCTGAGGCAGAATCCCTTGAACCCAGGAGGAGGAGGTTGCAGTGAGCCAAGATCTCACCACTGCACTACAGCTTGGGCAACAGAACAAGACTCCATCTCAAAAAAAAAAAAAAAAAAACTTTTTGAGTTGTACCCTTGAGTTGTACACTTAAAAATGGTTAAAACAAGAGAGGCATGGCGGCAGGTACCTGTGCTTCCAGCTACACAGGAGGCTGAGGCAAGAGGATCACTTGAGCCCAGGAGTTTGAGGCTACAGTGTGCTATGATTACGCCACTGCACTCTAGCCTGAGTGACGAGTGAGACCCTGTCTCTAAAAACAAAACAAAACAATTAATTAATTACCAAATAATGTTTTAAACTGGTTAAAACAGTGCATTTTATGTTAAGTATATTTTTGCACACAAAATTTGAAAAAATAAAGATTTTTGTTAGTATTTCAATTTTCGGCTACTAGAATAATTAACAGATTTACTAGCTATGTTTAAAAGCATTATAATAACATTTATTTTCAACATACTGTTCCAAATTTGAACACCTTTCAAAAGTAACTGGCTAGAATTACCCTTCTTGGGGAGAGCAAATTCAGAACAAGTGAGGGGTAGAACCTCAACAGCCTGGCCTTCTAGCCAGCTCTCTGCTTCCTGCCCATACAACCTCAGTCACTTATCCTCACAAAGCTTTGGTGTCCATGTCATATAATAAAAATAATTGTGGCCGGGTGCAATGGCTCATCCCTGCAATCCCAACACTTTGGGAGGCAAAGATGGGAGGATCACTTGAGCCCAGGAGTTCAAAACCAGCCTAGGCAACAAAGCAAGACACCATTTCTGCAAAAAACTAAAAAAATTAGCTGGGCGTGGTGGCACTCACTGGTGGCCCCAGTTACTCAGGAGGTTGAAGTGGGAGGATCACTTGAGCCCAGGAATTTGAGGCTACAGTGAGCTATGACCACGCCACTGCACTGCAACCTGGGTGAAAGAGGGAGACCCTGTCTTAATAATAATAATAATAATAATAATAATAGTTTTATAGGGTTTCCATGAACATATTAATAAAATGTGTTACAAATGTAATATGTTCATTACAGTGCCTGGCAGGTACTAAGTGCTTATAGCTAAGCCATTCTTAATATTCTTACTGTAGAATTTAATTTTTTTAGTGACTGGGATTTTTTTAATTAGTTAATTAATTAATTAATTTGAGATGGAGTCTCCCTCTGTTGCCCAGGCTGGAGTGCAGTGGCATGATCTCAGCTCACTGCAACCTTCACTTCCCAGGTTCAAGAGATTCTCCTGCTTCGGCCTCTCAAGTAGCTGGGATTATAGGTGTGCACCACCACACCCAGCTAATTTTCGTATTTTTAGTAGTGACAGGGTTTTACCTTGTTGGCCAGGCTGGTCTTGAACTCCTGACCCCAAGTGATTCACCCTCCTCAGCCTCCCAAAGTGCTGGGATTACAGGAGTAAGCCACCGCACCCGGCCTGATTTAACAGGGGAAAATGATTAAGCAACACTGACAATTCCAGAGGAAAGAACTGTGGGGAATGGCTTAAGCCTGCAAGGAAACTTGGTCCTGGGAACGGAGAAAGGGCCTGAGGCTCTCCTGAACATGCCCCAGTGGCGTATTGAAGGTGTCAGGTCTGATATGAACCCATTCTGCGAGAAAAGAAGAGTGTGCTGGGCACAGAGATGATCTTCCCACATGAACACACCTCTCAGCCTGAGCAGCTTCTGCTTCATAGGAGCTCAGTCGGTGGCAGAAGCTTTCCAGGTGCAACGATTTCACTTTCACTATTAGGCTGTCACTATGCCCTGTGAGTGACAGCTACTGGTTTGAGGCTATTTTCTTTCCTCTACGTGTCACATAGGACTCAGCCCATTCCTGTGAAGAGAGCACATTTCTTGCTTCCCTTAATCACTACAATGGAATCAATGACAGACACTCTATATTAGGGACCATGGTTCCCGAAGAATCCTGGAAAAATGGGATGGGGGTGGAGGAAGCAGTGGCTGGGAGTAAGAATACACTCTCTAAGGCCACGAGTCCGAGAGGACGGACGTTCTCTCCAGCCAGGCCCAGGTCAGACCAAGGTCACATCCAGGGGTAGAGAGTGGAAAACCAAGAGCTCCCCATGAGCCAAAAATGAATAAATTGTTTCTAAGTAAAAGTGATCAAAAATGATGTGATGGGGCCGGGCGCAGTGGCTCACGCCTGTAATCCTAGCACTTTGGGAGGCCGAGTTGGGTGGATCACCTGAGGTCAGGAGTTCAAGACCAGCCTGGCCATCATGGTGAAACCCTATCCTAGAAAAAAAAAAAATCAAAAAAAAATGACGTGATGATATGCTGATCACTGAAGGTGAAGAGGAGAACTTAGGAGATTTTTAAGTCATTACTGTATGCTAGGTCACCCTGGAAATTAATTTTCCCATTCAAAATATTTTAATTCTGATATAAACATTCATCAGTTATTATTTAATGGGCACAGAGTTTCAGTTTGAAAGGATGGCAAAAGTTCTGGAGACAGATGGTGTGATGGGCACACAACAGTGTAAATGAGTTTAATGCCACTGAACTGTGCACTTCAAAATGATTCAAATGGTAACTTATGTTGTATATATTTTGCCACATTAAAAATTTGGGATCTTGTTCTCTTGTTCTGTTGCCCTAGGCTCAAGTGACCCTTCCGCCTCAGCCTCCCGAGTAGCTGGGACCACAGATATGCATCACCATGCCCAGCTAATTTTTTAATGTTTTTGTGGAGATGGGGTTTTACTGTGTTGCCCAGGCTGGTCTTGAACTCCTGGGCTCAAATAATCCTCCCACCTTGGCCTCCCAAAGTGCTGGGATTACAGGTGGGAGCCACCGCACCTTGCCTAAAAAGTTTTTTTAAGTACGTTCATTATCACACCTACAAAACTTTTGACTCATCTGACACAAATGTGTCACCTCATTCTTATCCATACTATCTCTGCTGCCTCGGTAAGAGCTGGCTCTGATGACCTGGATTCTACTCAAACTAGTTATGCGACCTTGAATAAGTCATCTCACCTTTCTGGTCGTTGGTTGCTCCTCACCTGCAAAATAAAACTTTCTTTTTCTTTCTTTCTTTTCTTTTTTTTTTTTTGAAAGAGAGTCTCTCTCTGTTGCCCAGGCTGGCATGCAGTGGTGCAATCTGAAACCTCCCCCTCCTGAGTTCAAGTGATTCTCGTGCCTCAGACTCCCAAGTAGCTGTGACTAAAGGTGCCCGCCACTACCCACAGCTAATTTTTGTATTTTTAATAGAGACAGGGGTTTCACCATGTGGGGCAGGCTGGTCTTGAACTCCTGACTTCAAGTGGTCCACTCACCTCAGCCTCCCAAAGTGATGGGATTACAGGCGTGAGCCATCACATCTGGCCTATAAAATGAAACTTTTGGGAAAAAATAATCTGTTACAGTGTTTTGTAGCTCTGATATTCTAGGTTTAATAACTGCCATTTATGAGAGCTTACAGGCTCTCTGCTACACATCTTAAGCATTACCTCATTTACTACTCATGAGGATGCCATGAGGTGGTGTGATTATTCTCATCTGAGAGAGAAGAGACTGAGCCTTAGTGAGATCCAGGGACTTGTCCTTGACCAGTGAGCAAGTAGGTGGAATGGGCTTTGAACTCTGGACTGAAGGAGCCCCAAGTGTATGCTTTCGGCTGCTGCTCAACCCAGCAGCAGGAAGAAGATCTGAAGCAAACCACAAAGCACTTTTCTCCCTGGAAAAGCGATTTGCCTGGAATAAAGACCTAAGTCCAGCAAAAAGAGCCGCCGTTTCTCCTGCACTCTGTTTCCTACTGGGTGATGGATGGCGCTGTCATCTCTTCAGGGAGGGAGGCTTACAGATAGGCCAGTTAGCCTGCTGACTCCTTCAAAGTCAAGTCTTCATAGTATGTTCCTTTATTCCCTCTCAACAAGTTGAAATCCCCTCAAATTAGACACACCCTTATCTCTTTGCAATTAAAGTGTTCGTGAGAAGACAGGCATCATTTTAGATTATACTGACTCCTATTTCTCATCATTAATACAATCAAGAGTTGACTCTCCTGAGCTTCCAGACCTTGAAGCAGACATCGGCTAACTCTCAGGGATGCAAGGAAGATTCATTGACCTTCGAATATTCTCTCTGTCTGTTTTTAACCATTATTTTTTCTGTCTGTCTAAGTCACGGCAATAATCAAGATTCTGCCCAGTGACCCTCAGCCAGAGAAGCAGGAAGAAATGCAAGAAGAGGCAGCAAGGGTACACCTGAGCCTGGGCTGCCCGGGGGTATTTACTTTCCTGACTAAAATTGTTGAAAATCAAGCTAGGAATTGGATAACAACAACAACAGCAAAACCACCTTGGAACATTCGTACAATGACATTATGTGGCCGTTAAGAATGAATGGGATCTCTAATGGAATACATCATTGTCTAAATCCATGACAAAACTTTGCAACTTGAAGCCAAATAAATCAATCATTGTGCAGAGATAGAGATGGATTTGAAAATAATATTAAGGCCTTTAAACAAAAAGTATGCAGTGCCACAACTAACAACCTGGAAAAATAATGGCATATGACACGGTACAGGAGTAGCTCAAGTGCAAATAACAGAAATAGAAAGCCAAGTGCACCTTTGTCCTCAATGCCACATTGGCTAATGCTCCTTACCAGAACTCACAGAGGAGGAACTGATGGTTGTAATCAGAACTCCACTGATGAGCATTTGCATCATTACGTATCTATGTGTAAGATACATACACGTGTATGTTACACATGTGTAACCTTCATTTCCTCATCGGGATTCAAATATTCACTCTTTTTTCCCTATAAAATCCATTTTTTTTTTTTTGTTTTTTGATAAGTCTTGCTCTGTTGCCCAAGCTAGAATGTAGTGGTGCCATCTCAGTTCACTGCAACCTCTGGCTCCCAGGTTCAAGAGATGCTCCTGCCTCAGCTTCCTGAGTAGCTGGGATTACAGACACATGGCACCACACCCGCCTAATTTTTGTATTTTTAGTAGAGACGGGGTTTCACCATGTTGGCCAGGCTGGTCTCGAGCTCCTGGCCTCAAGTGATCCACCCACCTTGGCCTCCCAAAGTGCTGGGATTACAGAGGTGAGCCACTACTCCCGGCCAAAATCCAAAATTTGAAAGGCCTTTTCTGGTAAGTTTAAACACAGATTTCTGCATTGGATACTATCTATGGATAAACAAGATCTTTTACCTGTAGTGGGTAAAACCAGGTAAGCAACACTGTATTAGTTAGCTATTACTGCATGACAAATTACTCCAAGCCTTGGTGACTTAGAGCAACAATAGTCACTTATTATTTTTCAAGGTTTCTATAGATCAGAAATTTGGAGAGGCCCAGAGGGAGTACAGTTTTATTTCTGTGTCGCAATGTCTGGGGCTCAGCTGGAAGTCTCACAGGTGGGAGCTGGAATCATCTGAAGACCCATTCCATTCATCGATTAAATGAATTCCCTCATTCCATCAAGCTCATGTCTAACCACTGATGCCATCTGTCAACTGAAGCCCAATAGCGCTGTTGGTTGGAACACTCACATATGGCTTCTCCATGTGGCGAGGGTTTCCTGATCACGTGGTGGCTGGGAACCAAGGGCAAACATCCGAAGATGGAGAGAGCCAGAGAGAAGCTGTATCCTTGTTATGACCTAACCTGGAGGTCACCAGCACTGTTTCCACCAAACTCCACTGACCACAAGGCTCTTCCCAGTTTTAAAGGGAGGGATCATCAATCCACATCTTTGTGGGATAAACATCAATCACATCATAAGAAGAGCACGTAGATGGGAATACATCTATAGGGAAGACCTTCCTTGGAAAATACAACCTTCCCATACAGAAAGCTGCTTTCTATAGGGATGTCCATGATACAGTAAGTTATAAACAAGAGTCGTAGGGGGATCCTAACAGATGAATGGGGGAATATTTGGTTTCTGATATCATGGTGGGAGATGAGATAAGAAAGGTATGTTAGGGGCCGGGAGCAGTGGCTCAGGCCTGTGATCACAATAATTTGGGAGGCCAAGGTAGGAGGATCATACGAGCTCAGCTTAGGCAACATGGCAAGGCCTTGTCTCTACCAAAAATTTAAAAATTAGCTGGGCATGGTAGCATGCTTCTATAGTCCCCACTACTTGGGAGGCTGAGGCAGAAGGGTTGCTTGAGCCCAGGAGTTTGAGGCTATAGTGAGCTATAATCATACCACTGCCCTCCAGCCTGGGCGACAGAGCCAGACCCTGTCTCAAAAAAAGAAAAAGAAAAATATTACCATATGAATGTGGATCATGAAAAGAAATTTTTTTTAAGAAAAGAAAAATACGATAGCGGCAGGTTTCAGAAAGTCCGGAATGACATATTAGAAGTGTGGGCTTTATTCTAGGGTCACTAGGCATCCATAAAAGTATTTCCAGCAAAGATTGCCTCATGGCCCTAGAGAAAATGGATTAGAGAAAGGAGAACCAAGAGTCAGGGAAACCGGTTGGGAGTTATTTAAAATGGTCCAGTGAGGGCCGAGTGTGGTGGCTCACACCTCTTAGTATCAACAATTTGAAAGGCCAAGGCGGGCCGATCATTTGAGCCCAGGAGTTTGAGACCAGCCTGGCCAACATGGCAAAACCTTGTCTCTAATAAAAATACAAAAATGAGTCAGGCACGGGGGCACACACTTGTAGTCCCAGCTACTCGGGAGGCTGAGGCAGAAGAATTGACTTAGGAGGTGGAGGTTGCAGTGAGCCACTGAGACATGAGAATTGCTTGAACACAGGAAGTGACGACTGCAGTGGGCTGAAATTGCACCACTGTACTCCAGCTTGGATGACAGAGCAAGACTCTTCTCAAAAATCAAATAAAGTGGTCCAGGTGAGAAGTATCAAGACTGTGGGCAATGACATTTTCCTGCCTTTGTGAGCCACCATCTGTCCTATACCATCTGTCCATGTTTGTTCTTATCTAATTATATATCTAGATAGAACCCAAATAGTAATAGTTCCAGCATCTAACATTAATAGATTATAGTAGCTGAGTGTGGTGGCTCACACCTGTAATCCCAGCACTTTGGGAGGCCAAGGCAGGCAGATCATGAGGTCAGGAGTTTGAGACCAGCCTGGCCAACATGGTGAAACCCTGTCTCTACTAAAAATACAAAAATTAGCTTGGCATGATGGTGGGCACCTGTAATCCCAGCTACTCAGGAGGCTGAGGCAGGAGACTCACTTGAACCTGGGAAGCAGAGGTTGCAGTGAGCTGAGATCGCACCATTGCACTCCAGCCTGGGCGACAAGAGCAAAACTCTGTCTCAAAAAAAAAAAAAATTACAGGTTTTAAATCTTAAAGATACACACTTGAAATACAGTTATGCACAGTACTGACAGTGGTCCCATTAGATTATGCTGAAGTTGAAAAATTCCTATTGGCTAGTAGCCCTCCTAATGTCACCACACAACACATTACTCACGCATCTATGGTGATGCTGGCGTAAACACCCCAGTGTGCTGCCAGTTCTGCAGAAGTCTAGCCCATACAATTATGTCCAGTACATCATACTTGATAGTTATAATGAATGGCTATGTTACTGGTTTATGTATTTACCATAACACACATATTATATACACACACACATATATATATTATATGTGTGTGTATATATATATATTATATATATATATTATATACATATATTATACACAAACACACACACATATATATATATATTTTTTTTTTTTTTTTTTTAAGACACAGTCTCGCTCTGTTACCCAGGCTGGAGTGCAGTAGTGCGATCTTGGCTCACTGCAACCTTCACCTCCCAGGTTCAAGTGATTCTCCTGCCTCAGCCTCCCGAGTACCTGGGTCTAAGTGCACACCACCACGTCGGATAATTTTTGTATTTTTAGTAGAGACGGGGTTTCCCCATGTTGGCCAGGCTGGTCTCAGACTCCTGACCTCTGGTAATCCACCCGCCTCAGCCTCCTGAAGTGCTGAGATTACAGGTGTGAGAGACTGTGCCTGGCCCATACTACACTTTTTATCATTATTTTAGAGTGTACTCCTAGTAATTTATTTACTTATTTATTTAAAGTTAACTGTAGGCTGGGTGAGGTGGCTCATGCCTATAATTCCAGCACTTTGGGAGCCCAAGGTGGGTGGATCACGAGGTTGAAACCATCCTGGCTAACACGGTGAAACCCCATGTCTACTAAAAATACAGAAAATTAGCCAGGTGTGGTGAGACACGCCTGTAGTCTCAGCTACTTGGGAGGCTGAGGGAGGAGAATCCCTTGAACCCAGGAGGTGGAGGCTGTAGTGAACAAAGATCGTGCCACTGCCTTCCAGCTTGGGTGACAGAGTGAGACTCCATCTCAAAAAAAAAAAAGTTAACTGTGAAATAGGCTGCAGCAGGTCCTTCAAGGGGTACCCAGAAGAAGGCATTGGTGTCATAGGCGATGACAGCTCCATGCATGTTACTGTCCCTGAAGACCTGCCATGGGGACAAGATGTGGAAGGGGAAGGCAGTGATGTGGGGATCCTGACCCCCCCCCATAGGACTAGGCTAGCGTGCGTACTTGTGTCTCAGTTTTTAACAATAAAGTTTAAAAAGTAAAAAAAATTAAACATTTTAAAAATAGAAAAAAGCTTATAGAATAAGGAAATAAAAATAGAAAATGTTTCTGTACAGCTGTACAGTGTGTTCATATTTTAAACTAAGTGTTATTACAAAAGAATAAAGAAGTTAAAAAATTAAAAATTTATAGAGGCCAACTCTGGGCACGCTGCCTATGGGTGAGCCTGCTCTGCAAACAGCAGTACCGGAAAAAAACAGTTTGTAGAGTTAAAAAGATACAGTAAGGTAAGGTTAATTTCTTGTAAAAGAAAGAAAACATTTTTAATAAATGTGTTGCAACCTAAGTGTCCAGTGTTTATAAAGTCTCCGGTAGTGGATGGTCATGTCCTAGGCCTTCACATTCACTCCCCACTCACTGACTCACTCATCCAGAGAAACTTCCAATTCTGCCAGCTCCGTTCATTGGAAGGGTCCTATACAAGTGGACCATATTTTACCCTTTTTTTCTTGAGACAGAGTCTCGCTCTGTTGCCCAGGCTGGAGTGGCACTGTCTCAACTCACTGCAACCTCTGCCTTCCAGGTACAAGAAATTCTCCTGTCTCAGCCTCCTGAGTAGCTGGGATTACAGGCACCTGCCACCATACCGGCTAATTTTTTGTATTTTTTATAGAGATGGGGTTTCATCATGTTGGCCAGGCTGATCTCGAACTCCTGACCTAATGACCTGTTCACCTCGGCTTCCTAAAGTGCTGAGATTATAGGCATGAGCCACAGCGCCAAGCCTATATTTTACCTTTTATATCATATTTTTACTGTACCTTTTCTATGTTTAGATACACACATACTTACCATTGTGTTCCAATTGCCTACAGTATTCAGTACAGTCACACACTGTGTAAGTGTGTAACCTAGGAGCAGTAGACTATTCCGTATAGCCTAGGTGTGTAGTAGGCTATAGTGTCTGGGATTGTGTAAGTACCTTCCACGGTGTTTGCACAGAAAGCACAGAAATGCCTAGTGATGCATTTCTCCGAACACATCCCTGTCATTAAGTGATATATGACTGTATAGTTTTGTATCTGTAATTGTACACATACAGTATAAGGCAGTTTGCCTTAAAATTACAGTTAACACATGGCTATAACATTTTATAAAGCATTGATTTGGCTTATAAACCCCACAAACGTCCTCCTTCAGATTCTTCTTGGACTGGTTTTGAATAAATTGCTGAATATATTACTTTGGTCCCTCTGTTCTTCTTTTCTGACTGGCTTAACCCTTAGCAGAAGCCACAGTCACTGAGCAAATTATGTCCCTGGTTCTCTAGAAAACTTGACTGATGGTTGAACTATATGATTCAAGAGTTCTAAATATTGATGCGAGGAGAAGGCGGAAAGTCACAGGCATCTCTAAGAATCTGATGAAAATTCACAGCTACTATGGCACTCCCAGGTGAGACTTTTGTCTCATTAAATAGGAAATAGCTTTGGGGTACTCACCTGAATCAACTGAGTCATATGAATCAGCTGTAAATTGTCACCTGGATTAGGTCAGAGGGGTCATAGGTATCCCCTGGCCCTTGAAATCAGGGCTCTCTCTGACTTAGGGCAGTCACTTATCTCTTCGAACTTCAGTTTCTCAAAATGAGGATGGCAATGATGAAACTTGCTCCCTGGAAGCGATGTCCTAAGGTGCTAGCCATCTGCTTGGAAATGAGTATTCGCTTGTGTGCACAATCAAAACAAATGTAACCTGTCCATTCCACTGACTCTTCGGAGGTTGTTTTTACCACTGTGACTTGTAGTTTAGTTTTTAGCGTTGGATTGCTTTATTTAAACTCTAATCTAGTTACATAAACACACTTCAGCACAATTTATAGGCTTGCGATTCTTTCTATCATGGCTGACTCTTTTTTTTCTTCTTGAAACAAACTCTTGAGTCTAGACTTTGTCAGGTTGATGCATGAGTTTGGGGACTGTTTATACGGAAACAATATACACATTCCAGAAACCTGCCTTGTTACTGATCTGCAGTAAAGATGATGAGCCTTTGACTCAGAAAAAGAAACCCAAGATACCCTTTGAAGTCCAAACCCTGATCTACTACTGAAAAGGGGCACAAAGAGATGCCTCAAAACTTTCCTTGTTGCTTTAAGACGAGGTGACTATTAATGAGAGAGCAACTCTATGGGAGAGAACTTTCTCATGATACAAACTGTTAGCAATGCAAGGGGCTGGGGAATCTGTAAATGGTGACTTTCTTCCCCCCAGGAAGTGCTTAAGCAAGACTGATTGACCATCTTCAAGAAACAGTATGAAAGGGATTCGATCAATCAATGGGAAAGAAGATGGATTTGTAGGTACCTTTCAATTCAAATATCCTGTCTTCGATTTTCTCCAATAAGCCGAGGAAGACAGGATTGTGCTAATGACTCAGTCCTAAAGAACAGATTCTTGTAAACAGTGAATGTGGCCACCCTACCATTGGTAACACAAGGCAAGGGGTGGGGTATATGTGTGGTATGCCACTGTGTGTTTTAGGCCAAGAATGTAGTCCAAAGAACACATTTCTAAACTTTTAAAACACAGACAAATTATACTCAATAAATCAGTGTTCAGTGGCTGTTTCTTGCCAGCACAGAAAAAAACAAACCTAGAAATGGCCAAAGTTTACTTTACCAACCTGTCTTAGACTACAGACTTTTAGGAGGGGATCTCAATAAAGGTCAGGCCTAAAGCAATGAGGAAGGAAGAGGAGCTCTTGGTCCTTCATGGAGGACCAATGTCACAGTGTGATGACCATCAGACTAGTGCCAATGCACATGACAAGGAAATCAGTCCCTAAAGCTTGACGCTATATATTCATCACAAATAAACCTGAAATGCATTACCTGCTCTCTTCCAAATCTCATCTGGATCAGTATCTAAAGAGCAATAAAATTCAGGAGCTCTTCTAATACAAATGACGATATGACATATATCTTTAAATCTAAAGATATATGTATATATTTTGGTCAATGTTTTCTTCTCTTTCAACTACCAGAAAGTAAAAATATAGAGATGAAACAGTAATGATTTTGTTACTTCTTTCTGGGTTTTTTTGTTGTTGTTATTGTTGTTTTTCTTTCCTTTTGATTTTTTGAGACAGGGTCTCAAAACCCTCTTCTCACAGCTTCACTAGGCAGTGCCCCAGTGAGCCACTGTCCTCCACACCCCAGAATGGTAGGTCCACTGATAGTTTGTACTATCTTCCTGGAAAGGCCACAGATACTCAACATCAGCCGAGAAAGCAGCCAGGGTGGTGGAGGGGGCGCTGTCCTCTGCAAAGCCACAGGGGCAGAGCTGCCCAAGGCCATGGGAGCCCACCTTTGCATCAGCATGACCTAGATGTGAGACATGGAGTCAATGGAGATTATTTTGGAGCTTTAGGATTTATTGACTGCCCTGCTGCATTTTGAACTTGCCTGGGGCCTATAGCCCCTTTGTTCTGGCCAGTTTCTCTCATCTGGTATGGAAGCATTTGTTCAATGCCTGTACCCCTACTGTATCTAGAAAGTAACTAACTTGCCTTTGATTTTATAGCTCCTAGGTGGAAGAGACTTGCCTTGTTTCAAATGAGGTTTTGGACTTGGACTTTTGGGTTAATGCTGGAGTGAGTTAAGACTCTGGGGGACTGTTGGGAAGCCATGACTGTGTTTTGAAGTGTGAGGACATGAGATTTGGGAGGAGCCAGAGGTGGAATGATATGGTTTGCCTGTGTTCCCACCTAAATCTCATCTTGAATTTCAATCTTCATAATCCCCACAGGTCAAGGGAGGGACCCAGTGGGAGGTGAGTAGATCATGGGGGCGGTTTTCCTCATGCTGTTCTCATCATAGTGAGTGAGTTCTCACGAGTCTGATCATTTTATAAGCATCTGGCATCTCCCCAGTTTGCTCCTCTCTCTCGTTTGCCACCATGTAATATGTGCCTGCTTCTCCTTTCGCCATGATTGTAGGTTTCCTGAGGCATTCCCAGCCATGCCCAACAGTGAATCAATTAAACCTCTTTCCTTTATAAATTACCCAGTCTTGGGCAGTTCTTTATAGCAGTGTGAAACAAACTAATACATATGCCAGTGGTTTATGGATGGAAATGTGACCCAAATCAGGCTGGCGGAAGCCAATCCTAGGACTTTTCTGAGGATAGCAAGAGGTTCTGGAGAAACAAAGTACTAGCTTTTCAATTCAGGTTGCTGAGTTAGTAGGAAGTAAGCCTGGACCTACTAGGGTACCACCTAGAGAGACATGTCTTAAGAATGAAGCCAACACAAAAGAAAGGATAGTGAATGATGAATAAAGGAACCATGTCCTAATGACATTTGTTAAGCCCCTGGATTCAATCATGACTCAAGCCAAACCATTCCCTAAACTCTTCAGCCACTGAGCCAGTAGAAACACTTTTTTAGGTTACACCCATTTGCATTAAATTTCTGTCATTTGCTCTCTCAAGTGACAAGAAATCAGAGCAGAAGCCACACTGTGATGGCACATTATAAAGGAGCCAATCCCAATCCTTACAGTAGCACGTGCAAGGGGTCTGGCTGGGCTGCCTTCAACAGACCCAATGAAAAAAGCTCAACTTGGTGATAACTTTGACACCTTCTAATCATGTCTTAAGCCTTTATTGTCTAGCCTTCAGAGACACAATTATTGTTTTAAAAATATGATTCGTGTTCCAGTGGGGAAGGCTCATAGTCATTATTAGGAGTCTGGACTGTGTAGTGATTTTGGAAATCTAAGCGGTCCTGCAGGTGATTCCCAGTGCATTCTTGGAGATTAACATGTTATGAGGAGCACCAAGACATCTTTAAATAGTTTTGTCCATTTTAACTTGACTTTTTTGCATTTGTTGAAGTAAAGCATATTTGCATGGTCTCAAAGGAGTTAGGTTGTGGCCTGGACTAACCATTTCTTTGTCCTGTGCTAGCTCATGTATAATGGGGATTCTGTGTTCTCAATTCACGACGAAGTGTGAGAAGTTTAATAAAATTATCTCCTGCTAAGTCTAAGTGAACTGGTTGGCCATATTGAATATCTGGAAGTTTGTTTCCTCTGGGGGATTGTGGAGCCTCCAAATTCACTTTACTAAGTATGCATATTTAATTTGCATCCAATTAGATAAAGCAGCTGGGCAGAAACTAGAGCCCCATATTAATGCACTCATTCGGGCGTCAGATTGGGAGCTTACATGCAAGCATCATCCAGATGAATGCATTTAAATTGTTCTAATCTACAAATTGAAGCAAAGTCTTTGCAGTTTGAAATCTTGGCAATGCTTCTATTGCAAAATATTTTCTGCAGCATTCAGAATTATAGTGCAAATACAGTCTCACTTTCTAGAAGCATGCTTTTAAAGCAGGAGAATGATGTGATCAGTTTCACATTACAGGAAAGATCATTTTATGTTAACCAGAGGAGGGCCTAGAAGAGAGCAGGTAGCCAGGTGCGGTGGCTCACACCTGTAATTCCAGCACTTTGGGAGGCCAAGGTGGGCAGATCACCTGACATCAGGAGTTCAAGACCAGCCTGGCCAACATGGTGAAACCCCGTCTCTATAAAAATACAAAAATTAGCCATGATGGTGGGTGCCTGTAATCCCAGCTGCTTAGGAGGCTGAGGCAGAAGAATTGCTTGAACCCGGGAGGCGGAGGTTGCAGTTAGCCAAAATCATGCCACTGCACTCCAGCCTGGGTGACAGAGCAAGACTCCATTTCAAAAAAAAAAAAAAAAAGAATAAGACAGCAGGTGAGCAGGAAGGCAACTTTTATGATAAGCTGGCCAAGAAATGACCAGGACGTGATCCAGGACAGTGGCAGACAGTTTCCAAGGCATATTAGAATGCCTGTGGTGGATAGAATCATGCCTCTCCCCTCAAAAGTTATGACCACCCAGAACCTGTGAATGTGAACTTATTTGGACAAAGGTCTTTGCAGATGCAGTGAAGGATCTCAACATTAGATCACCCTGGATTAACCAGGTCAGACCTGAGTCCAAGATAGATGTCCTTGTAAGAGACAGAAAGGGAGAAGACACATAGACACACACAAGGGAGAAGGCCAAGAAAGAGTGGAGGCAGAGATTGGAGTGATGCAGCCACGAGCCAAGGAATGCCGGGAGCCACCAGCAGCAGAAGAGGCAACTGTGGATTCTCTGCTAGAACATTTGGAGGGAGCTTAGCCATGCCCACAGCTCCTTTTCAGACTTCTGGCCTCCAGATTTGTGAGAAAATGCATTCTTTCCATTTTGAAGCTGATACGGTTTGGCTGTGTCCCCACCAAAATCTCATCTTGAATTGTAGCTCCCATAATTCCCACCTGTTGTGAGAGGGACCCAGTGAGAGATAATTGAATCATGGGGACGATTTCCCCCAGACTCTTCTCATGGTAGCGAATAAGTCTTAGGAGATCTGACGGTTTTATAAGGGGAAGCCACTTTCACTTGGTTCTCATTCCCTCTTTGCCTGCCACCATGTAAGACGTGCCTTTCACCTTCCACCATGATTGTGAGGGCTCCCCAGCCACGTGGAACTGTGAGTCCATTAAGCCTCTTTCCTTTATAAATTGCCCAGTCTCGGGTATGTCTTTGTCAGCAGGGTGAAAATGGACTGATACAAAGCCACTAAAAGTGTTGCTTAAATTCCTGTTGTAGCAGCCAGAGGAAACTCAGATGGCCCCTGCCAAGAGACACCCCTAGTAATCATGTTTTTTTTTTTCTCATCTCACCACTTGTTTTAGGGATTAAAAATTACCACCTTAAAGCAAATACGTCTTTTTCTATAAAGAATTACTATAAGGTAAAGCTCCTTCCACTGACACAGAAGAAGAAAACAATACAACTTTTTGGGGAGGTGCAAGGAGAATAGCTTTAAAAATGCCTCTCTTGACCAGGCGTGGTAGCTTACACCTGCCATTCCAGCATTCTGGGAGGCTGACGTGGGTGGATTGCTTGAGCCCAGGAGTTTGAGACCAGCCTGGGCAACATGACAAAAACCTCATCTCTACAAAAAATACAAAAAATTAGCTAGGTATAGCGGTACACACCTGTAGTCCCAGCTACTTGGGAGGCTGAGGCGGGAGGATCACCCGAGCCCAGGATATCAAGACTGCAGTGAGCCGTGATCACACCACTGCACTCTGGTCTGAGCAATAGAGTAAGACTCTGTCTCAATAACAATAATAATAATAATAATGAATAATAAATAAAAATCCCTCTCCCCTTTAGGAGTGGGAAGGATGGGAGTTCAGTGACTAGGAAAGATAGGAGATGGTGGTTCTGAGTTATATGTAGAACACAAAATTAACTAGACTAGGTCAGTGTATCAAGACTCTTGACTGCAAGACACAGAAAGCTCGTTTTATACAGCCTGAAACAATAAAGGGAACTTATTGGCTTACATAGTCGAAAAGACCCAAGGAAGGGCTGATGTGATTCAGCAGCTCAGGCCTGAAGACCCTGCTTCCCTCCACATCTCTGCCCTGTCTTACACTATATAGGGGGTAGTTAGAACTATGGGTATGAGATTGCCCACAAGATTATAGACTGCAAAGAAAAAGGGTGAAACCACGAGAAACGCCAGCATGGAATTATAGATAGAGGTAGAAGAATCAGCAAAGGAAACCAGGAAAATCCGGGGCAAAAAAAGGAAGGGTTGCAGAAGGAGGGAATGGTTAGCAAAGGCAAATGCCCCTGGGAGCTCCAGTAAGAGAACCACAGGAAACGTTTGTTGGGTTTGGTAACTGTATGTTTACTGATGACCTTGGCAGGCTCCAGTTGCTGAAGAATGAAGACAGAAGACAGATTGTAGGGGACGGAGACTGCATGGCAGGGGCTACAGGGACAGAGCATTTATGAACTGAGAAATAAGCCAGGGAGAGACAGAGAGAGACTGATGGAGTAAGGCCTTGGGAGGAGCTGGAAGGGCCACTTGAGAATAACAGAAAAGAAGGATTAACCTTGAATAGGAAAAATGTCTCTTCCTCCCAGTCCCTGAGACCAGAGAGAAATTGTAAGGATGGTGTGGATATAAACAAGTTGGCCCAGGTGCGGTAGCTCATGCCTGTAATCCCAGCACTCTGGGAGACCAAGGCAGGTGGATCACTTGAGGTCAGGAGTTCAAGACTGGCATGGCCAACGTGGTGAAACACCATCTCTACTAAAAATACAAAAGCTAGTCGGGTGTGGTGGCCTGTGCCTGTAGTCCCAGCTACTCGTGAGCCTGAGGTGGGAGGATTGTTTGAACCTGGGAGATGGAGGCTGCACCGGGCCAAGATCGCACCACCATACTCCAGCTGGGTGACAGTGAGACTCCGTCTCAAAAAAAAAAAAAGTTGGGGAGTGTGCGTACTGGGGAGCTTAAGAGGAAAGTGGGGGAAATTGAGAGAATTCACAACCAATGGCCTCTATTTTCACCCACTGAATGAGAATGTATTAGTCTCCTGTGGCTGCTGTAAAAAGTAGCACAAACACACTGGGTGGCTTAAAACGAGATACTTATCCTCTCACAGTTCTGAAGGCTCAAAGACAGAAATCACGGCCATGCGCCCTTCGCAACCTGCAAGGGAGAGTCAGTCTTTCCTTGTCTCTTTTAGCCTCTGGTGGCCCCAGGCTTTCCTTGGCTTGTGGCTGGATCACTCCAATCCCTGCCTCCTTCTCACATGACCATCTGCCCTCTGTGTCTCTCTGTCTTCTCTTCTTATAAAGAGACCAAACTTTTTTTTTTTTTTTTTTTTTTTTGTGAGATGGAGTCTTGCTCTGTCACCCAGGCTGGAGTGCAGTGGTGTTATCTCAGCTCACAGCAACCCCTGCCTCCCTGGTTCAAGCAATTCTTTTGTCTCAGCCTCCTGAGTCACTGGGATTACAAGGCACCCGCGACCACGCTGGGCTAATTTTCGTATTTTTAGTAGAGACAGGGTTTCACCATGTTGGTCAGGCTGTTCTCAAACCCTGACCTCAGACGAACCACCCACCTCAGCCTCCCAAAGTGCTGGGATTACAGGTGGGAGCCACCATGCCTGGATGAGACCAGTCATTGTGGATTAATGCCCACCCTAATGACCTCATCTAACCTTTACTATCACGTGGTTGCAAAGGTTTAATACGCATCCAGGTAGCTACTGGTTTTCTAGCATGCCATAGATCCGTGCTAGACAGCAGCTACCTACAACATATGGCTATTAAATTTAAATAAAATGTAAAATTCAGTTCCCAAGTTCACAATAGCCACATGTAGCTAATGACTACCATATTAGTGCAAATTATAGAACATTCTCATTACGGCTGAAAGTTCTGCGGACAGCACCATTCTAGATTTTCTGAGTAGACCCTTAAACTAATTTTTTGTGGACTAGCATTCTACTGAGTAAAATGAATAGACTCTTACATCTGTTACCTTCTTGTCTTTTCCTTGCATCCCAACCAGCAGACCCACAGTCAAACATCCCACCTACCAGCTTCTGCTCCTACACCCAGGCTGGTAAGCACAGCTGGAAAAATTATTCACCCGAGTATCCTGGTATCCCCTCATATGCCTTATCTATAAAACAGGGAACACAATAGTGCTTATAAGACTATTGAAAGGATTATGATAACCTGAGATCAGGATTTCAAGACCAGCCTGGCCAACATGGGGAAACTCCATCTCTGATTTTTATATTGTAAAAATACAAAAATTAGGTGGGTGTGGTGGTGCACACCTGTAATCCCAGCTACTCGGGAGGCTGAGGCAGGAGAATTGCTTGAACCCAAGAGGTGGAAGTTGCAGTAAGCCAAGATTGCATCACTACACTCCAGCCTGGGCTACAGACTCTGTCTTAAAAATAAATAAAGAAAATAAAAATAAAGAAAAAAATGCTATTGAAAAAATTAAATGAGAATGCAAAAAAAAAAAGCTTAACATAATGTTTAGCAAATAGCAGCAGCTCAATAACTTAGGTATTTTTTATTTTTATTTTTAAACCTCAGCTGGACCCTTACACATTGATCTTTTCCTTGTTTGTGGTGAACTCTCTTTCCCATTTCCTTTAGTGACAATTTGCAATCTTTAACCATCTCTTTATGTCCCTTCTCTGCCTTTCTCTTATAATTCAAATATCATCCTTCTTGGCTGGGTGCGGTGGCTCACGCCTGTAATCTTAGCGCTTTGGGAGGCCGGGGCGGGGAGATTGCCTGAGTTCAGGAGTTTGAGACCAGCTTGGGCAACATGCTAAAACCCATCTCTACAAAAAGATGCAAAAAAAATTTAACCAGCTGTGGTGGCACACACGTGTAGTCCCAGCTACTTGGGAGGCAGAGGCATGAGAATCACTTGAACCCAGGAGGCAGAGGTTGCAGTGAGATCATGCCACTTCACTCCACCCTGGGCAATACAGAGAGACTCTGTCTCAATCAATCAATCAACATCATTCCCCCAAAGCTTAAAGGCTGAATTGCTAATCCCAGGACCTGCGAACGTTGAGTTTTATGGAGACAGACTTTTACAGATATAATCAAGTTAACATAAGGTTATTAGGGTGACTGGTGTCCTTATAAAAAGGGAAAATTTGGAAACAGACACGAACACAGAGAATAAGAAGTGAAGAGACATGGAGAAGACGGCCTCTACACGCCTGGGAGAGCGGCTGGAGCAGATCTTACCCTCACAGCCCTGAGAAGACCCCAACCTTGCCAGCAGCTTGATTTTAGACTCCTAGCCTCAAGAGCCGTGAGACAATACATTTCTGTTGTTTAAGTCATCCAGTTTGTGATAATTTGTTAATGCTGCCCTCACAAACTACTACAGGGACCACAGAGCCGTCCTCTGCCTACCCCGGAATTCTCTCAGAAACAGGGCGCTGCTGCTCACAGAGTTAAAAGAATTCGCTTCAGGCGAACCATTGATCTGGTTCTCACACTTCAACGTTTCCTCTTTCTTCCTCCTGGCAAATAAAGAACCGTTTGCCAGCAGCCAGCAGTCTAATCATTAAGAGGCTGGGGAGGGAGACATCAAAACAGTGAACAGCACACAGAACAGTGTTACTTGAGCAATTTGCTTAAGAAATCGCTTTCTATCTCCTGGGAGAGCTAGATGCATAAATTTTCTGCAGTTGTCTTTGA
The DNA here is from genome assembly GCA_963573385.1 of Cacajao melanocephalus. NCBI lineage: Eukaryota > Metazoa > Chordata > Mammalia > Primates > Pitheciidae > Cacajao > Cacajao melanocephalus. The sequence continues at coordinate 19,921 of CAUYLG010032311.1, forward strand.
GGGGAGTTGATGAGGGACGCAGGGGAGGGGTTACTGGCTTGGCCAGTGAGTAGACTGAATCTTGATTCTAGGAAAATTAGGAAAACACTTCTGGTATCTTTGCTCCTGTAACCCTGGCTGCTTCACCAAGTTTCTATCGTGTTGTTTTTCTCCCATTCTCTGACCCCCTCCTCTCAAGTGAGCCATATTTTGTACAGATCTTCAGTCTTTGGGGAACGTGTCTTTTCCATTTCTTCCCTTGCCCTTCCTCTCCTCTCGACCTTTGGGTCTTCCACTTTAGTTGAGGGACCGTGAAAACTTAACTACCACTTCCCCAAATCTCAAAGGAAGATAACAGTGATGGCCATTAAAACACAGTTTGGCGGGGCACCGTGGCTCCTGCCTGTAATCCCAGCACTCTGGGAGGCCCAGGCAGGTAGATCACTTGAAGCCAGGAGTTTAAGACCAGCCTGGGCAACATGGCAAAACCCCGTCTCTACTAAAAATACAAAAATTAGCCGGGCGTGATGGCATGTGCCTGTAGTCCCAGCTACTTGGGAGGCTGAGGTAAGAATCACTTGAACCCAGGAGGCAGCGGTTGCAGTGAGCTGAGATCTCGCCACTGCACTACAGCATGGGTGGCAGAGTGAGTGAGACTCCATCTCAAGAAAAAACAACGCTGTTCAATCACCTCTAGAGGAAAGCAGGAATAGTTAAAATAGGTATCACTATGGAACCAGAAAACAAATTTTAGATTGACAGATCACAGCCTAATGTCTACTTAGGCTATGATATTTGCATTGATTTGTCTGTAGTTAACATCACACAGACCATCAAGGAGTTACTGCAAATTCATACCAGGGAATTAAAATATGCTTTTAAAATATGAAGTTCTATATGAATTATAAATCACCTTCTTAGCTGAGGTTGCTCTTCTCTACCAGCTTTCTTCCTCTGAGCCTCTCATCATGTCCCATCACCTTTTGCTGAATGCAGCAGGCTGTTCAATGCTGTTCTCACCATCAGCTTTTAAGCCATGGGTGCTGTGATTATACAGCTGAAGGAGCTTATTTTCCAAAAGATTCATGAAACGTTTGAGAGTCATCTGCTTTGACAGAACCCTTTATGGAATGAGGGAGGGGATAAATAAATATACAGTCATGCATCACTTAACCTAAAAAATGCATTTGGAGAAATGCAACATTAGACAATTTTGTCATTGTGTGAACATCATAGAGTGAACACCAGCAACTCTAGATGGAATAACCCGCTACACACCTCGGCTAATCGGGCAGCCTATTGCTCCTAGGCTAACATGCCTGTACAGCACGCTACTGTGCTGAATACTGTAGGCAACCGTAACACAGGGTTAGAGTTAATACCCGTGTATCTAAACATAGAGAATGTACAGTGAAATTGTATTCTAATCTTATGCGGCCACGGTCATATATGTAGACTGTTGTTGACCAAAACATTGTTGTATGGCACATGACTCTACAGATAAATGCTAGGATTTCTCACCCAAAGGTTATATACATATATATGTGTATACACACACACGCACACAGACACACACACACACAGCTTTTACCTATAGGTATATACATACAAAGGTTTCGTATATATATATATATATATATATATACACACACACACACATATAACCTTTGTGTTACATATACCTTTGTCTATACTCCAAAGGTTATATATGTATATACATATATATAAAACCTTTGTATGTCTATATGTATGTGTGTGTATGTGTGTGTGTGTGTGTGTGTGTGTGTGTGTGTGTGTGTGTATATATAAACATATACATAAAAGCTTTGGGCCAGAAATATATATGTACACATATATATGTATGCATACATACAGATATCTATATCTCTCTCTATCTCTATATAGAGATATCTCTATATAGAGAGAGAGATAGATAGATAGATATAGACAGATAGATAGATAATGTGTACACATTTGAATACAGACCAAGACTCAACAAACTTTTTCAGTAAATAGTTTAGGCTTTGCAAGCCACATATGCTCTCTGTGGTATATTCCTCATTTTTATTACACTCTTGTAAATGTAATCACCAGGCTGGGCATGGTGGCTCACCCTCGTGCTGTAATCCCGGCACTTTAGAAGACCAAGTCATGAGAATCTCTTGAGGCCAGGAGTTTGAGACCACCCTTGGCAATATAGTGAGACCTCACCTCTACAAAAAATTATTTTTTAATCTGCACACCTGTAATCCCAGCTATGAGGCTGAGGTGGGAGAATCACTTGAGTTTAGGAGGTTGAGGCTGCAGTGAGCCGTGAGCGTGCCACTGTATTCCAACCTGGGGGACAGAGTGAAACTGTTGCTAAAAAACATAAAAATTAAAAATGAGTACATGTAATAACCATTCTTCAGTCTCAGGCTATCCAAAAACAGACCATGAGCCATAGTTTGCCAAACCCTGATAGAGACCATCTAGATGAAAATGTTTGTTTTGGGATTTAACAGAAAATGTTACCAGTAATGAGACCGTGTCGTAAGTAGGAAATAAGAAAACGGAAATGTTTAAAATCTGGCCAAAATAATAGTTAGGAATAATCTAATCTGTACATTTGGGGGCCAATTTTTTTAAGAAAATGTTTTACATATCAAAATATTTAAATCTACTCATTTTAGCTCTTAGATTAGGAAGAAAAAAACTTCATTTGGCTTTCCTCGCAACAAATTGGGACTCTAACCTCTTGTTTTCAAGTATATATTTTTGTCATTTTGACAGAGAAATGAGATTTTCTTCCTCCCTGAAATTTCTTTCACAATAGGCTTGAGTAGCTAGAAGGACTGTGTTTCATCAAACCCTGTCTGCTGAGAGGAGAAAATGACCCAAAGCCCAACAGTAGCAAAGAGATCTGGCTCCTAGCTAGCCAGTTACTAGCCTGGTGAACTTGAGTAAGAAACTTGATTTTTTTTTTTAAGATGGAGTCTCACTTTGTCACCCAAGCTGGAGTGCGGTGACTCAATCTTAGCTCACTGCAACCTCTGCCTCCCAGGTTCAAACGATTCTCCTGCCTCAGCCTCCAAGTAGCTAGGACTACAGGCACATACCACCACACCCAGCTAATTTTTGTATTTTTAGTAGAGACAGGGTTTTGCCATGTTGGTCAGGCTGGTCTTGAACTCCTGACCTCAGGTGACCCGCCCACCTTGGCCTTCCAAAGTGCTGGTATTACAGGTGTGAGCCACCGCGCCTGACCCAAGAAACTTGATTTCTCTGGGACTCTTTACTCTCAAGAGTGTGTGAGGATCAGATTAAAGCATATGCAAAAGGACTTTATAAATGTTTAAAGGATTTGTACATGAAAGTTATTATCTTTTTCATGTTCTTCATGCTTAAATATTCCAGTGCTCAAAGTGATTTCCAAGAGACCATTTATATCCAGGTGAAATATTCATCCCTTGAATCCATTCTTTAAATAAACAATCGTTGAGACTCAGGCACTGAGCAGTGATGGGAAAACAGAATTAGCCTCTGCCCATAGGGGGCTTACAGCCTCAGGAATCATGGCTAAAAAAGAAGAGGAGGCAGTGTTAGGGCCAAACACTTGGTTTTTCATGCCATGCTTTGGTTTAGGGATTTTGAGTCTTCTGCAACTAAATGAGGTCAAGTTATACTCATCATACTGAGTATCTAGTAATATATTTAATATACAAAATTCAAAAGATACGAACGAGTCTGCAGACAAAAGTCACTATGCTGGGTTAAATAGTATCCCACCAAAATCTATGTCCACTGGAAACTTGTGTATGTGACCTTATTTGGAAACAGATCCTTTGCAGATGTAATCAGTTTAAGAAGAGGTCATGCTGGATTAAAATGGGTCCTAGGCCAGGCATGGTGGCTCATGCCTGTAATCCCAGCACTTTGGGAGGCCGAGGTGGTTGGATCACCTGAGGTCAGGAGTTTGAGATCAGTCTGACCAACATGGAGAAACCACATCTCTACCAAAAATACAAAACTAGCCAGACGTGGTGGTACATGCCTGTAATCCAAGCTACTGGGGAGGCTGAGGCAGAAGATTCACTTAAACCCAGGAAGTGGAGGTTGCGGTGAGCCGAGATCGCGCCATTGCACTCCAGCCTGGGCAACAAGAGCAAAACTCTGTCTCAAAAAAATAAAAATAAAAATAAAATAAAATGGGTGCTAAACCTGATATGACTGGTATCCTTATAAGAAGAAGGAAATCTGGACACACACAGAAAGAATGCCTTGTGGCAATGAAGGCAAAAATTGGGGGGGGATTCCTCTACAAGCCGAGGTGTGCTAAGGATGGCCAGCAACACCAGAGTTAGAAGCAAGAAAGGACCTTGCCTAAGAACATTTAGAGAGTGCCTGGCTCTACCGACATCTTGATTTCAGACTTCCAGCCTCGGGAACCGTGTAAGAGAAATTTCCCTTGTCTTAAGCCACCCAGTTTGTGGTACCAGCCCTGGGAAACTAATATAGTCACCCTCCACACCCCTGACCCAGCATCCTGTTCCCCTTGTTAGAAATACCCAATGTCATCCATTGCTTGGGAATTCTGTCAGTAGCACATTAAGATTGCCCTTCATCTTGTTTTTTCAAGTAACGTTATATATTGAAAATCATTGCAGATGAGCAGCAAAGAGCTTCTTATTCTTTTCTGTGGCTACATGGCCTCCTGCAACAGAATCCAGTAGGAAAAGATTTCATTAAAAATATATTTTAGAAAGATCACTCTAGGGCCAGGTGCGGTAGCTCATGCCTGTAACTACAGTAAGCACTTTGGTAGGCCAAGGCAGGAGGATCACTTGAGGTCATGAGTTTGAGACCAGCCTGGCCAACATGGTGAAACCCCGTCTCTACTAAAAATACAAAAATTAGCTGGGTGTGATGGCGTGCAACTGTAGTCCCACCTACTCGGGAGGCTGAGACAGGAGAATCACTTAAACCAGGGAGGGGGAGGTTGCAGTGAGTTGAGATCGAGCTACTGCACTCCAGCATGGGCAACAGAGTGAGACTCCGTCTCAAAACCAAAAAAACCAAAGACAAACAAAAAAGATCCCTCTGGGCACTGTTAAAAACTGACAGAGCTTTGAAGAAAAGCAGGTGAGAGATGATGAGGGCCTGATTATGGGGACAAAGAGGAGGGAAAGGAGTCTAGAATCAACAAAACTTGGGGGGAAGTACAGGTTAACATTCACCTTTGGGAGTCGTGGGCATGTAGGTACCACATTAGTTTCCTAGAGCTACCGTAACAATATTTTATAGACTTGGTAGCTTAAAAAAAAAAAGAATTTATTCTCTCACAGTCAGAAGTCTACAAGTTCAAAATCCAGGTGTGTCTGGCATGCTCTCTCTGAAGGCTCCAGGGATGATCCTTCCTTGATTGTCTAGCTTCTAGTTATGCTGGCAATCCTGATGTTCCTCCTCTTTCAGGGGCGTAACTCCAATCTATCTCTGCCTCCCGTGTCACTCTGAGTTCTCCCTGCATGTCTGTCCCTGAATCTCTTCTGTCTTCCCTATTAGGACATCACCCTACTCTAATATGACCTGATCTTAACTAGTTATATCTGTGATGACTCTGTTTCCAAAGAGGGTCACATTTTGAGGTCCAAGAAAGACATGAATTTAGGGGTGACACTATTCAACCCAGTATAGGTGGCAGCCATCACATGGAAAAAGAGATCACAGAAGTAGGGTGTGCACAGTGAGAAAAGGTACAGACATAGAACCCTGGAAAATGCCTCCAGGTGAGGGGTTCATGGAGGATGTGGAGGTCTCACAGAGACCTGAGAAACGGTGGTCAGGGGCTCAGAGAGGCAAAAGGAAAAACAGGAGAGAGTGATGTTCTGGAAAACAAAGATATCACAGAACATGAGTGGGCGACTTATTGTAGTTGCTGTGGAGTGATGGGCAGAAGGCAGGTTACAGTGAGTTGAAGAGCAAATAGAAGACATGGAAGACAAAGAGGCGAAGATGGTGTGAACTACTCTTTCCAAAAGCTTAGCTCCAGAGAGAAAGACAGAAACAGAGCAACGTTAGAGGGTGTGTGGGATCCACTTGGTGGTCTGAGTAGAAGCACCCAGTAGAGAACAAGTGGTTACAGATAGAGTAGAAAAAAGATTTAATCCATGGAATGAAATTCTGAAGGAAACAGAAAGGAATAAGATTCCAGGGCAGTGCAGTGGCTCACGCCTGTAATCCCAGAACTTTGGGAGGCTGAGGCAGGCAGATTGCTTGAGCTCAGAAGTTCAAGACCAGGCTGGGCAACATGGCAAAAAAACCTCTGTACAAAAAAATACAAAAATTAGCCGGGCTTAGTGGTGTGTACCTGTAGTCCCAGCTACTTGGAAGACTGAGGCAGGAGGATGGCTTGAGCTGGAGAGGTAGAGCTTGCAGCAGGCCATGATGCACCACGGTATCCATCCTGAGTGACAGAGTGAGACCCTGTCTCAGAAAAGAAAAAAAAGAAAAAGGAGTAAGATTCCAAACCCAGGTGGAAGAACTAGAATTATACAGAGAAGACATCACTTTCCCTGGAAACAAGAGAGGAAGGTGAATATGGATAGAGATGACCATAGGGTGGGTGGGTGGAAGAAAGCAGGAAGCTCTGACGGTCCTTGCTTTTTGGCCTCTGCTTTCTTTGTGAAGTGGAAGGTAAGGTGGGTCTTCTGCAAGGAATGGGTTGGGGTGGGAATCAGAAGAGGGCTGCAGCTACAGCGGAGAGGTGAAGATTTGGAGGAAAGGACATGAGGATGGGCACTGAATATAGTTTCAATATTAACATCAAAGACTTTCTAGTTCAAAACTTACATGTGTTGTTGATATCCTGTAAGCTATGTTGATTTTCTTTTAATGAAATTGTTCCTGTAATATGGTGCTAAAAGTGTTTGCAAATGAGGATTTCAGGACAGTCCAGTAGGCTTCCAAATGAGGATTCCAAATTTCTGGCTGGATGGTCAAGTCAAGTGAAACATGGTTCCTCTTCTTCCCCGCCCCTCCCCAGTTGTTTCACCATAGAGCCACCTGAACTCTTAATGCCTTGGGTATCTCAGACACAAGGCTTACATATGACCCAGGCAGAAAAGGCAAGAGAAAGCGCACTTGGCCAGGCCTTTCATGCAGCAGATGGATCTTTTACTCCTGAGCTACCACTTTGACTTATAATATTTTTTAATAAAATTCTCTTACTTCGATACTTTATATGTAAAAACATTTTTGGCCAGGTGCAGTGGTTCACTCCTTTAATCCTAGCACTTTGGGAGGCCGGGGCGGGCAGATCACCTGAGGTCAGGAGTTTGAGACCAGTCTGGCCAACATGGTAAAACCCTTCTCTACTAGAAATACAAAAAATTAGCTGCGTGTGGTGGCATCGGCCTGTAAACCCAGCTACTTGGGAGGCTGAGGAAGGGGAATTGCTAGAACCAAAGAGGTGGAGGCTGCAGTGAGCTGAGATCACACCACTGCACTTCAGCCTGGCTGACAGAGCGAGACTCTGTCTCAGAAAAAAAAAAAAAAAGATTTTGTGATTTATAATGTCACGCTGAAATTTTATGACAGTTTTACACACATTATTTTATTTGAATTTTACAAGTTTGTTAATTCCTCATATTATCCTCATTTAAAAGCTGAAAAAGTCCAGGCACTTTGGCTTACACTGTAATCTCAGCACTTTGGGAGGCCAAGGCGGGAGGATCACTTGAGCCCGGGAGTTTGAGACCAGCCTGGGTGACATAGCAAGACTCCATCTCTACAAAACATTTAAAAATTGGGTGAGCATGGTAGCATGTACATTTCGTCCCAGCTACTAGGGAGGCTGAAGCAGGAGGATCGCTTGAGCCCAGGAGGTTGAGGCTGCAGTGAGCTGTGATTGCACCACTGCACTCCAGCCTGAACACCCTTTCTTTAAATAGCCAGCTTGTTGAGTGATAGCTGAGTGATCATGGGTGAAATAAAATGGAGTGCCAGCTTTGATCCTTTGTCTTTAGTCACTATCATCTCCTCCTCCTCCTCTCCTTTTCATGGAACTGATATTTACTGAGTGGCTGTGACATGCCAAGCCCTGTGCTAAGCCAGAGATCCAGTGGGGCGTCACAGGCACAGTCCAGCCTGCCTGATGGCGCCCTGGAAGCTGACAGGCAGGCAGGAAGCTAGCAATTAGGGCACGTGTGCTCAGGGCCGTGATGGGGTGAGCTCAGGGGGCTGAGGGGGCACCAGGCAGCGCAGTCAGCCCACACCTGGACAGGCAGAAAAGGCTTCCATGAGAAGTACTGTCTGTGCTGAAGGGTCAACGATGAGGACTGTCAGCTGGGGGAAGAGCTTTGCAGAGCTTCAGACACCCCCGCTTCAGGACCCCACAGCCCAGATCCGCAAGGGCAGGGTTTTAGCCAGCCTCTGCCTCAGGCAGAGCTCATGAGCCACCTCTTAGGGGAGGATGCAACCAGGAGAACCAGAGGCCCAGAACTGCAGTACCTGTGTGGTTGGTTATTTAATGCTCATCTCTCCCTGCCCAGAAAGGCAGAAAGCAGAGTGTTCGAGAGCATGTGCCTTGTTCACACTGTACTCCCAGTGCCTAGAACAGTGCAGAATAGTGCCTGGTAGAGACAGTATTCCAATTATTTAGAGGGGAGAGGAAGCAGGTGGATGCATGCCCCCTTTAACACTGACCATTTCTTTTTTTTTTTTGAGACAGAGTTTGGCTCTTGTTGCCCAGTCTGGAGTGCAATGGCATGACCTCGGCTCACTGCAACCTCCACCTCCCAGGTTCAAGTGATTCTCCCGCCGCAGCCTCCCAAGCAGCTAGGATTACAGGCATGCGCCACTAAGCCTGGGTAACTAATTTTGTATTTTTAGTAGAGATGGGTTTTCTCCATGTTGGCCGGGCTAGTCTCGAACTCCCTACCTCAGGTGATCCACCAGCCTTGGCCTCCCCAAGTGCTGGGATTATAGGTGTGGGCCACGGTACCCGGCCAACACAGACCATTTCTACTTGAGGGCAGGGAGAACAGGGAGGAGCCTAGGGCCAGGGAAGCTCCCATGCTTAGATTTTCAAAGTCAGAAACACATTCTAAAGATGCTCACGGTCTCTCATCTGCCTTTCTTCACCAGCCCTCACTCTTACTTGGTGAATATGCTGCTCCAACTTGAAAGTTTCTCCCTAATAAGAGAGATTTAGGTTTAATTAAACCCAAGTAATAGAAAACAGGAACATTTGGGTACATTCGGCTCACACAACAGGATTCCCTACTTAGCCTGTCCACTAAGTCGAAGTTATTATTACCCTCTGGGTAAAAGACAAAATGTGTACAACACACTCTAAGTCAATTAATAATTGTTGATCGACAGTGATTGGCATGTAATATTGGTGCCCCAAAAGAAATGTTAAAAACAGATTTCTTTAATATTTGAAAAATCCCACAGGAAGAGGGTCTTCATTCTCAGTGTGACTCTCCTCACCATGCCAGCTCCCCCTTGATTTGAGGGATTATTGTTTGGTTTGTTTTGAGACAGAGTCTCACACTGTTGCCTGGGCTGGAGTGCAGTGGGGCGATCTCGACTCACTGTAACCTCTACCTCCCAGGTTCAAACAATTCTCTTGCCTCAGCCTCCCAAGTAGTTGGGATTACAGGTACCTGCCACCACGCCCGACTAAGTTTTTGTATTTTTACTAGAGACGGGGTTTCACTACGTTGGCCAGACTGGTCTCAAACTCCTGAGCTCGTGGTCCACCCACGTTGGCCTCCCAAAGTTGTGGGATTGCAGGCGGGAGCCACCGCGCCTGGCCAGGATTGTTCTTAATCAACAGGAATAAGTTGATTTATTCCTGCTGATTACAGGGATTTCTGTAATCCCTGCTGTATGCCTATTGATCGTGTCCCAAGTTCAGTGCCAGAATTGCTCTGGTTGGGAGAAAACTTGAAAATGGCCATTGTCCAAACCCAAAGCTGTTCCCAGCTGGTCCTAAGGCTGCAGATGTTTCCCTACAACAGCCCAAATCACAGAGACAGGGGATTGGCCTACACACGGCGCTTCAGAGGCTCCCTGAAGCTGTCCCAAGGGGAGTCTCCTCTACATGCCTGGGACCCTGCAGGACCCAGATAGAGATGTAGCCCTCGGACCATAGCATCTAGTGGCAGTAATATTCATTGAGCACTTACTATGTGCCAGGCACAGTTACTCATTTAATACTCACATGATCCCCAAGGAAGAAGTTACCACCATCATCCCCATCTTACAGATGCAAAAACTGAAGCCCAGAAAGATGAAGTCACTTGTGCAAAATATGGCAGGACCCAGACTTGCAGGCAGGCAGGCAGGCAGGCAGGCAGGCAGCAGAGGTGGCAGGCTTAGCTGCAAGGCGATGTTGCTTTTGTCCAACTCTTGCCTTTTTTGCTGTTGTGGCCATTTTTGTTTTCCCAACATACAAAAAGAATTTAATACGTGAAAGGTATCTAAAGCCATTCCGTCTCTTCTTTCCAACTGGAAGCCAAAGCTGGAGAAATTCCAATCACAGCAGCCCTACCCATTGGACATTTTCCTTTTAAATGCAAACACCTTTGAGAAGAGTAACTCAAGCCTGAAAAGAGCACTCCCAGAGGACCAGGACCTTCCTTATCTGCATGCCCAGGACGAAGCAGGGTACCAGGTAGTGGGGGCTCAGTAAGTATTTCTTGAATGAACCTTGGGGAGGATTTAATGGTTTCGTGTACCTTGTTTTATGAAAACAAACTTTTGTTGAGTGATTGCTTTAGCTTCCTAGTCTGTTAGGCCCTAAATATAGCAAAGAATATAATCTAGTTCAGGTCCTAGAGGAGTTTCCAGCCTGCTGGGAGAAGAAAGAGACTAGTAAGCAGACAATTACAGAAAAATAGAGCCACAGTAGGTGTGTATAGCATTGCCCTATGGGAACACGTGGCAGGACAACCTAACTCAATCCGGATGTGTGTGTGGGTGGATCAAAAGAATTTCAAGTAGCTCAGGAAGGCTGGAATCTACAGTGGTGGCAGGTCCCATGCCTTCAGAGGAGACTGGGAGGGAAGAGGGCCAGATCACAGAGGGTTTGTATACAGACAGGGTCAGGTGGGCCAGGCCACGCCCTCCGTTTTGGCATAGCTATTAATAGTGTCCCATTCCTCACTAGAGCATTCCAATCAATGATGCAGACATCCTACTGACATTCACGTAGTATGTACTATATATCTGTAGACACTATAGATGAAGGACTTGAACTGCATCCAACTACTTGCATTGCAAACGTAGAGAAGATACATTTGAGAAACGTTAAGATGATAAGATGAATGGAAGATTTGCCCTGGGAAGAGGAGGAGAAATCAGAGTCCACTTGTGCACATATGTAACTGACCACATACTGCCTCGGGTTCTGTGTCAGAATCACTTGGAGTTTTCATAAAATGGAAGTCATTCTAACTCAATCAGACTCTCTAGAGAAGAAGGTGGTGAAACTGTAGGGTTAACAAGCTGCCCAGGTCATTTTCATGCACTCCAAAGTATGGAAACCACAGGCTGAAACATAACCAAGCTAACAGGTGCCTGAATGAGGTAGGAGGATGGCGCACAGCAGCTCTGCTCAAATGCTGTGTCTGCTGAGGGACAGGCCCGCAGGACCCACAGAGTCTGGTCTGGGTATCCAGGGGCATTCCTGGGAGTGGGGAGAGAAAATAGGGCAAGAGCCATAACTAATCACTAGGCCAGGCATGGTGGCTCACACTGCAATCCCAGCACTTTGGGAGGCTGAGGTGGGTGGATTGCTTGAGGCCAGGAGTTCAAGACCAGCCTGGCCAACATGGTGAAACCCCATTTCTACGAAAAATACAAAAACTAGCTGGGCATGATGGTGTGGGCCTGTAGTCCCAGCTACTTAGGAGGCTGAGGCAAGAGAATCGCTTGAACCCAGGAGGTAGAAGTTGCAGCGAGCTGTGATGGCGCCACTGCACTCTAGCCTGGGCGACAGAGTGAGACACTGTCTCAAATTAAAGAAAAAAAAAATCACTATCCTTTATAAAAGTATCCAGGGCTGCCCTCACATCGGAGGCTTGTGCAGAGAGAAAGGAAGAACAGAGAGTGGAGGAAAGGCCAGCAGGATGAAGGAGGCAGCAAAGCCAGGACTCGGCCGGGGACAGAGGGCATTGGGCTGTAGGGCAGGAAGTTAAAGTCCAGGAGTGTCCTACCTGTACAGGATGTCCCATCACGTTCTTTTCGTAAAGGGCCCCTGCGTCCTGTGCAGGCTGGAAACTGACATCAGCCCCTGCCTGACCCCCACCCTCAGCAAGCTTGCAACCATGCTGCAAATAGAATTCATGCCTTCTGATTCCTGAAGGTTCATTCTGAAAAAAGAAGGAAAGAAAGAGAGAGAAAGATAAAGAGAAAGAAAGAGAGAGAGGCTGGATGTGGTGGCTCATGCCTGTAATCCAAGCATTTTGGGAGGCTGAGGTGGGCAGATCGCTTGAGCCAGGTAGGTCAAGGCTGCAGTGAGCCGTGATCATGCCACTGTACTCCAGTCTGGGTGACAGATTGAGATCCTGTCTCAAAAAAAAAAGAAAAAGAAAAAAAAACAACAAAGAAAGAGAGAGAACAGAGAAAGAGAGAGAAAAATGAACAGAAAAAGAAAGAAGACAGTAGAAAAGATAGAAAGGAAAGGGAGGAAGGAAAAGAAAAAGCAAGTAAGAAAAAGAAAGAAAGAGAGAGAAAGAGAGGAAGAAAGAAAAAGAAAGAAGGAAAGAAAAAGAAAGAAAAAAGAAAGAGAAGAAAAAAGAAAGAAGAAAGAAAGGAAAGAAAGTAAGAAAGAAAGAAGGAAAGAAAGAAGAAAGAAAGAAAGAAAAGAAAGAAAGAAAGAAAGAAAGAAAGAAAGAAAGAAAGAAAGAAAGAAAGAAAGAAAGAAAGAAAGAAAGAAAAAGAAAGAAAGAAAAAGAGAGAACCAAACTTAGCTTGGGCAGGAAAGGGAAGGCCAGCTGAGTCCTCGTCATCAAGCAAGGACACTCGGAACATCTCCTGATGCTGAGGAAAACACTTGGCATCAGGGTTTTCAGGAAAAGGCCCATCTTCTAACCCACAAGGAAGATATCTGTTGGCAAGTAGCATTCATGTACACTGACACTTGGCCACCGCGTTCAAACTACCAGCTAACCCGTCAATATTTTCCTTCTCTTCAGCTCTCCTTCTCCTCTTTGGCCTCCCATCCTCGCTGACTGCCGCCCTTCTCAAGACGCTCTCTAACATTTCTGCATTCCTTCTAAACACAGAGGCCAAACAGCAATGAGGATCTCATCAACAGCAGGTTCCCTATTCTTATTTGCCAGACTTTTAATACTGTTTGAAGACACAGTTAACTTCCATTCAGTTTCTAGCTCACCATGACTTGTGTACAGTTCAGAGAAGTCTGTCTTTCTCAGCAATATATAAACTGAAAATATTCTTCTCAATTTGTATCTGGGTAGTTTTGCTCTTAACTCAGTGGAACTGCTTTTGGTCAAATGGTATCCCACAATTTCCTAAAGTATGTTTCTCAGAGCAGGAGTATTATAATATGTTCCTGCCATAGGGATCAAATTAGGTGGGAGGGAGGTGGTAATCCAGACAGCTCTTGGAGATTCACAGTGATGGTAGCATGTAGAAGGCTCTGAGAAGTCCTGCATTTATCTAATTAAGTATTGCTCTGTTTACTAGCCTACCCCTGACACTGCAAACTCCAGCATCTCTTTCTGACTTCCCAGGAACAAAAGCTTTCCTGGTGCTGGACAAACACATCTCCCTAAATCCTCCACATGGCAAAATAATATTCCTCACTATGTTACTGATGACAAGTTTCAGGGTCTTTTCTTTCCCCAAATGAAATAAATGTCTTTGATTGCTTTTTATTATTATCATAACTACTTTTCATTCTATTATATTAGTATATCTAATAATATGTAATATATTATATATTAATAACCGGGAAAACAGAGCAGTAAGAGAATGTAAAACATCTACTCTGTCAAGGAAAACCACTATCAACATTTCTTTCTAGATTTTTCTAGGTATAATGTGTAATACATGTGCTTACATATTTTTTATGAGCTCATACCATAATGTATTCTTTTAACTTATCAGTGATTTGAAGCTCACCATGATGTATTTTTATACAAGTAAATTGGTCACATCTTTCCACATCAAGAGTTCCATTTCTGAAATGTTATTTTATCGACTACGTAGGACTCTTTTGTATGACTGCACCGTGATTAATTCATTGGTCCCTGTGGTGAGACATGTGGATGGTTTTCAATTTTCCTTTATTCCAAGCAGAACTGTGCTGAATATTTTCAGAGTTATAGCCTGGCATGTTTTCTCAGTTATTTCCTCAGGATAGATTCCCAGAAGTAGAATTACAGTGTTCCTTTTGACACGTTGCTGAGATCATGAGTAAGCACTAAGTGTGTGCAGGTCCCAGGGGTGGGTTAGGAACAGGCGGGACCCTCTGTTCCCTTCTCACAGGTGCGGCACATTACCTGCCTCATGATGCTTCTGCTAGTCTCCTGTGATGAACTGCCACGAATGTGGTGGCTTCAAACTGAGAAATTTATTCTCCCAGTTCTAAAGGCCAGAAGTTCGAAATCAGACCAGGCATGATGGCTCAAGTCTGTAATCCCAGCACTTTGGGCAGCCAAGGCTGGTGGATAGCCTGAGGTCAGGAGTTTAAGACCAGCCTGGCCAACATGGTGAAACCCCATCTCTACTAAAAATACAAAAACGTAGCTGGGTATGGTGGCAGGCACCTGTAATTCTAGCTACTCAGGAGGCTGAGGCAGGAGAATCGCTTGAGCCCGAGAAGCAAAGGTTGCAGTGAGCTGAGATTGGGCCACTGCGCTCCAGCCTGGGAGACAGAGCAAGACTCTATCTCAAAAAAAAAAAAAAAAAAAAAGTTAGAAATCAAAGGATTGGCAGGGCCATCCTCCCTCTGAAGTCTCCACGGGAGAATCCTTCCTCAACCCTTCCAGCTTCTAGCGTCCCCAGGCATTCCTTGGCTTGTGGCTGCATCACTGCAATCTCTGCCTCTGTCTTCACAAGGCTCTCTTCTCTCTAGGTCTGTGTTTTCTTCTCTTCTCTCTCTTATAAGGACACTTGTCATTGGATTTACGGCCTACCATCATTTAGGATGATCTCCGCTTAATATGTTTAACTTAATTACATCTGCAAAGATCCTTTTTCCAAAGAATGTCACCTTACTGGCTCCAGGGATTAAGATAAGACATGTCTTTAGGGGGCCACCATGCAACCCACTACGATGTGCTTCCAGGCTAGAAAGAGTGGTCTTCAAATCGGTACACACACATACACATGTGAGCAGGGGACGTTCTTACCGAGTACAATCTTATGTGACACCCCAATATATAAAGCGGGCAAGTGGAGCTGTTTGGCTGAGGTGGGGTGCAGGGAGAGCGGCATCACTCCATCAAGGACACACTGGATTGTAGGGACTCCAAGTCCTTGATGTCTTTCGAAGGAGGTCAGAGGGAGGGCCGCATTGTACTCGCTGTCCTTGGGAGAATGCCCAGTAACCTCCTTCTCTGGCTCAGCGCCTCGGCCCCCACAGGCCCCGTCTATTCACCACTGTGGGGAGAATCAGGCACCCAGAGAAGTTCTGCACATGATCAGCAGGACTTGGTTGAGAATCACACGGAGGTCCTGACTTACAGTTTTTTTGAAAAGCAAATTGTTCGCACATCTTAGCAAATGTCCTCCAAGGCCATTCCTGAGTTTCAGTGGGAGGAGATATGGGTTGCTTTCTGAGCCCTCTCAGCGCCTTTCTGGGCTGGTAAACGTTACAATATGCTGCATTGCTACAACTTTATCTACAAACTGGGCCTGAGCGTCCGACACTGACTGTTCCTGCCCTCACAAATGACTGTGTATTCCAGAAATTCATTTGTAGGTGAGTTGTTTGCATCTCAGAAAGCCTTTTCCCTCTGTGGGAGGCTAGAGATCTCAAGGCTTATCGATCCTTACAGACAGCAAGACAGAGCTCTTACAGCTGGCTGGCCTCTACCGGGGCTCTGGCAGAGTCCCCAGACTCTGAGCCCTGGGCAACACTGGGCGTGAAAGCAGGGCTAGAAGGGAAAGGCAAAATGGGACAGAGGGTCTGCCAGGCACTCAGCAGCCATGGACATTGCTGGGCGAGGGGTGTGGAACCAAGGACAAGAGGGTCAAGGGCAAGTCGGTCACCATGGGGGTGGCTGCAGAAGACAGGAGAGCAATCTGTATGTCAGATACCTTGGTGGGGCAGGCCAGCATGTATTGTTGCTATCTGTCTAATAAGGATTCAGAAGCTGTGAAAGGGAAAGGGTTTTACTATAATTGTTTCCTAGGGCTGGTAGGAACACCAAGTACCACCAACTGAGTGGCTTAAAGCCACAGAAATGTATTCTCTCACAGTTCTGGAGGCTGCGAGTCTGAGGTCAAGGTATCGGCAGAGCTGTGCTCTCTCTCCCGCCTTCTGGTTGTTGCCAGCAATCCCTGGCATTCCTGGGACTGCAGCTGCGTGATACCTGTCTCTGGCTCCGGTGCTCCGGGCCACCTCCCCTCTGCACGTCTGTGTCTTTACATGGCCTTCTCTCTGTCCATGTGTCTCTTCTTATAAGGACACCAGTGTTAACTAGATCCCAATGACCCCGTCATAATGTGATCACACCTGCAAAGCGCCTATTTCCAAATAAAACGACATTTACAAGTACTAGGGGTTAGGACTTCCACTTATCTTTTTTGGGGAAACAATTTAACCCTTAACAGAGAGGCCTATAATCTGTCATCCTACCTAATATGATTGTAAAAATACAATCTGTAATCGCCATGACATGTAGCCACAGAGCCTATGCAAAATACTGCCAGTGACAGGCAGGGAATCCATTCCATTTTTTGGTAGCTGCAATCATGCGCTACCTCATTCACTGAAATGATCCAAAATCTGCTTCTCCAAACTTTCACCTATTGAACTGGGTTTTCCCTCACTGAACTACATAGAATAAATCCAATCACTCTTTTTTTTTTTTTCTTGTTGCCCAGGCTGGAGTGCAATGGCACGATCTTGGCTCACCCCAACCTCTGCCTCCCTGGTTGAAGCAATTCTCCTGCCTCAGCCTCCCAAGTAGCTGGGACTACAGGCATGTGCCACCACACCCAGCTAATTTTGTATTTTTAGTAGAGATGGGGTTTCTCCATGTTGGCCAGGCTGGTCTCAAACTCCTGACCTCAGGTGATCCTCTTGCCTCGGCCTCCTGAAGTGCTGGGATTACAGGTGTGAGCCACCATGCCCGGCCTAAATCCAATCACTCTTAACAAAATGTTTTCTAATATGTGAAGCCCTTCCAGCCAGCCTCCAAATATTTTCTTAAAGCTAAAACTCTCCAGATCTTTATGTGATACGAGGTTTTTGTTTGTTTTGTTTTGTTTTGTTTGAGTCAGACTTGCTCTGTTGCCCAGGCTAGAATATAGTGGCATGATCTCAGCTCACTGTAACTCTGCCTCCTGGGTTCAAGTGATTCTCGTGCCTCAGCCACTGGAGTAACTGGAATTACAGGCATGTGCCAACACACGCAGCTAATTTCTGTATTTCTAGTAGAGACAGAGTTTTGCTCTGTTGGCCAGGCTGGTCTTGAACTCGTAGCCTCAAGTGATCTACCCGCCTTGGCCTCCCAAAGTGTTGGGATTACAGGCATGAGCCACTGTGTCAGGCCGTGGTTTTAAGACCTCTCAGGACCTAGTGACTGAACTCTGGACGTGGTCAATGGTCCAGGCCCATCCTAAGAAGAGGCTTCCATGACTGAGAGCCTGCAATGTAGATATGATCTGATAGATGCAGGAATCAATGGGTGTATTTATTTCCTAGGATTTGAGCATTACGCCTCTACAGAAACCTAACCTTGTATTGAGATTTCTGTTTTGGTTTGGTTACCGTGTGGGCTTATCTGCTTGCTTGTTTTGCAGAGGGTCATAGAGTTTAGAGGCAAAGCTGGGCTGTTGACTCGGATTACGTTTGCGTCAGTTAAAATCTCTGAGCTTTTTCATAATTCCTCTTAAATCACATCTTCCACTCACGACTTGTGCTCTTTCTTTTTGAATCTCCTGCATGTTAGTTTCTATTACATTTCATCTTACTGCTCTTCGTAGTTAATGCAGCACATTCCACAGCTTGCAAATGCTGGCATGTCATTCCTGCATTAGCCATCCAACCCAGCTCTGGTCATCTGCTTCCAGCAGGAAAAAACAAGGAGGAAAGAGAACCAATGTTTATAACATTTATTAAGACGCCACTAAGCTGGACTAGACTATTGTTTCTAACTTCTTAACTGACGTCAACACACATACAGAAAAGTGCACAAGAAAACACACAATTCAACGAATTCTCACAAAGCAGATGCCTGTGTAGCCACCCATGTCAAGAAAGAGAACATTAGGCTGGGAATGTTTTAATAAACATTTTTCTCTTTAAACCCCCAAGGCTACTTGGTAACTATTATTAAACCTGGTTTACAAGACAACAAAACAGACTCAGAAAGGTTAAGTGGCTTGCCTAGCTGACTTCCGCAGCTGGGAGTTGTAAAGCAGAGAATGTCATGGTGGCCAACGCCTGTAATCCCAGCACTTTGGGAGACCAAGGCGGGTGGATCTCTTGCGGTCAGGAGTTCGAGACCAGCCTGGCTAACATGGTGAAACCCCATCTCTACTAAAAATACAAAAATTAGCAGGGTGTGGTGGCACATGCCTATAGTCCCAGGTACTTGGGAGGCTGAGGCAAGAGAATCACTTGAACCCAGGAGGTGGAGACTGCAGTGAGCTGGGATTGAATTATTGCACTCCAGCATGGGTGACGGAGCGACACCCTGATCCCCCCAAGAAAATCTATGTACCCCATAAACATATACACCTAATATGTATCCACAAAAATCAAAAAGAAAAAGGAACACAACATTTGCCTATAAGAACAGAAACTATGTTTACTACATGTCAACAAACAAAAAACCAATGTGGTCCTGTTTTACTTTATTTATTTTTTTTTTTGGAGACAGAGTCTTGCTCTGTTGCCAGGCTGGAGTGCAGTGGTGCAATCTCGGCTCACTGCAACCTCCGCCTCCTGGATTCAAGTGATTCTCCTGCCTCAGTTCCCGAGTAACTGGGATTACAGGTGCACACCACCACACCCAGCTAATTTTTGTATTTTTAGTAGAGACAGGGTTTCACCATGTTGGCCAGGATGGTCTCGATCTCTTGACCTCGTGATCCACCCGCCTCGGCCTCCCAAAGTGCTGGGATTACAGGCGTGAGCCACAGCGTCCAGCCTACTTCTACCTTCCAACTGATTAAGCCTGATAATCAGTAGTGATAATCTAGAAATAAGTACATTTAATCCACTTATGACAGTCCTAGAGTTTGCATAGTTACCTGTTTCTCTCAGTTAAACAAATGCTTTAAAAGAAATTAAAAGAAGGATATTTTTGGTAAAATATGCAAGAAGGATATTTTTGAGAAAATATGCACTTTAATAATGGTCATGTTTAAACTCCAGGGCATGCTAGTGATTGACTTGAAAGTCTGATTTTACAAATAAATCCTGGACCCATAAATGGATATTTGACCCCCCCCCCATACCCTAAAAGGGCAAAAACATGTCTGCAGAAACATCTGACCTAATCAATTTTCAAATTAATCTAAAATGATATTTGAATTCAAATGTAGTAAATGTCACAGGTCCTTTCCCTGGGGCAGACATAAACCTCATCTACTAAATGGCATAAAGTAGAGAATGGAGCAGCTTCTTCAGTGAATATGAATAAGCATTGGAGCCCATCTGGATAATTTACATAAAAATAGGATTTTCGCTCTTGAATTATCTTTTTATAGTGGATATCTCTCATATTATCTCCTCAGCCTCCTGTTCCCCTTGTCCTCCTTTGTGAAGCTCCTGCAGAAATTGCCCTGTTTTTTATTTGTTTATTTTTGAGAGAGTTTTTCTCTGTCACCCAGGGTGGAATGCAGTGGTGCCATCTCAGCTCACTGCAGCCTCCACTTCCCAGGGTCGTGATTCTCCTGCCTCAGCCTTCCGAGTAGCTGGGATTACAGGCGTGCTAATTTTTGTGACTAATTTTAGTAGAGATGGGATTTTATCATGTTGGCCAGGCTGGTCTCAAATTCCTGACCTCAAGTAATCTGCCCACCTGAGCCTCCCAAAGTGCTGGGATTACAGGCATGAGCCACTGTGCTTGGTTAAAAGCTGGCCTGTTTTTATGGTGCTCCATCCCCCTATTGAAGTTCACTGGTCCATGATCAAGCTCGCCTATCCCCTTGGGCCACCAGCTTTCTCTTCCAGGGCGTCTGCCTTTGGGATCCAGCCTTGAAGGCAATCCTTTTCTAAAACTAGGAACTCCCAGGATAAAACTTAGGAACTGACAACATACTTACCGTTAAGAGAAATCCTTTCAACAGAGAATGAAGCCCAAAGAAGAGAATGAGAAACATCCCGACCATTGGAGCCCCTTGTTCTGGTAGCTTCGGGAGCCAAGCTGGAATGAGGATTTCTCACTGTCTGATTGGTTCATTCTTCTTTAGATTTCATGATCCAAGAACTCCTTTTAGTCTACTCTAAAGCAAGATGGGTTTCCAGTCTGCTGACACGAAGACTGCCAAGAGCAATAATGTACCATTTCATACAGATTTACTCTCCAACTGAACCTTTGAGATCCTAACTTTTCTTCCAACCAAACGGAAAGGAATGAGCAGAAGGAGGTGATCTCTATTACAGGTTGAATGGTGTCCCCTCCCCACAACAGATAAATTAAAGTTCTGGCCCGGTGCGGTGACTCACGCCTGTAGTCCCAACACTTTGGGAGGCCAAAGCAGGTGGATCGCTTGAGCTCAGGAGTTCAAGACCAGCCTGGCCAACATAGTGAAACCCTGTCTCTACTAAAAATACAAAAATTAGCTGGGTGTGGTGGTGCACACTTGTAATCCCAGCTACTCGGGAGTCTGAGGCAGGAGAATCTCTGGGAGGGGAGGTTGCAGTGAGCTGAGATCATGCCACTGCACTCCAGCCTGGGTCAGAGAGCAAGACTCCGCCTCAAAGGAGGAGGAGGAGGAGGAGGAAGAGGAGGCAGAGGAGGAGTGGGAGGAGGAGGAAGAGGAGGAGGGGGAGGGGGAGGGGGAGG